>AHAN01001179.1:0-106211 GCA_000260095.1 Tetrahymena borealis
AACCCCAACCCCAACCCCAACCCCAACCCCAACCCCAACCCCAACCCCAACCCCCATTTTTGTCAATTTATTAAGAGTAAAATTGTAAATTATTGATATAAATCTTTATTAATTTTCAATTTTATAATTTTATTTTTATTTATGTGAATACTATAAATATTAAAAGCATAAGAAAATCAACTAGTAAAAATATTTGAAAATATTTTAATTAAATTAGTAAAATTATATTTTAATAGTGAGATAATAAATGTTCTAAATGAACTTAAATAAAGAACACATATTAAAAGATTTCCAAATGATACAAGCTAAATAAGTTTTGTTTTATTGATAAATATTAGCTTCTTTATCTAAATTTTATTATTAATTAACAAAAAGAATAAAGTATTTTAAGAATTATAGCATTACCAAAGAATGCTTAATAAATTTATTTAATTTTGTAGCAATAATTTTAAATTATAAAATACAAGGCATACAATTTAATTTTATATAGTATATGAAATTTATTTTAATTGTTTTTAGCATCAAAATCAGTGTGTTGGAAACAAATAATTAGTTAGTAAGATATTATAATTCAGTTTTTAATTCTTAATTTGAGAGACACTTAGCTTATTCACTAATATTAAGCTAAAATCTTATTTCTTGATTCAATTAATATCAAATAATTTCATAATTAATATTTAATCTTCATAATTTTTGATAGGAATTTTAAAAGACGCGGAAAAATAAGCAAAGAATATTATTGAGTTTGAAAATATAAAAGGGATTATAAAATGTCTAACAGAGAAGATTTTAGATAGAAATTTAGAGAACTTGATACAGCAGTTCAATTAAATAAAAAGGAAAGAATGCAAATTGTTACAAATGAAAAGATGATTAACTCTAAAACTATTCATATGAATTTGGAAGATCACACTATTGGTAATTTAATGAGAATGCATCTTCTTAAGAGTAAAGAAGTTAAATTTGCTGGATATAAAATACCTCACCCTCTTGAACCAAAGCTCGAACTTAAGGTATAAACTGTTAAAGATAATACAAATTAGGTTTTGATCGATACTCTTGATACTATAGTTAGATAAGTCGAAACAATTTAAGATAGTTTCCTTTCATAAGCTAGATAATGGGAAAATTGATTCATAAAATCTAATGAAAATGTATAATAAATTAAATAAAAAAGTTTTTCACCTTTGTTTTTGTTTTGTAGAGTATAAGAAATATAATTCTTTTTTACATTAATCAAAAAAATATTTTTTAGCCATTATTACATGATTGAATCTTATTCAGAAAGATAGAATTTATTAATTAAATTCAAAAGATATAAACCAAAATATTAAATAGCTAAGATGAAATTGAATAATAGAGCATATTTAAATTTATTAATAGTTAGAAAGAATATAGAAATGAGAAAAAATAAATTTCTTGAGTTTTTAAATACTTTAATTAACAAACATTAAATATTTAATAGATTTTAATGATAGATTATTTTCTAATATTTTTATTTCATTAGATATCTTCATCATCATTACTTATTCTTCATAAACCAAATTAAAAATTTTTGTGTGATTTAAACATAACTAAGTATTCTTTTAAGGTTTTCAGTATTCTAAAATATGCTTTGCTTTTTGCTTTAGAATATATAACTATTTTTATTAAAATTATTATAAAATTGAAAATAAAAAATTTGATTAAAACCAACAAAGAATTTTAAATACTTTGTAATAATTACAATAAATACATTTATACTATATTAATGAAAAAAAGATGAATTAATTTAATTATTTTTTAACATTAATCATTACTTCAAATATATTTATTCTTATATCTTCAATAGAATTAAAACTACAAAAAGTAAGTAGTATAATCTAAATAATTATAAATTATAAAAATGCTAAAAAGAATTGTATATTTAATTTTAAATCTAAAAAAGATAAATAATACTTGTTCTCATAAAGTGTTGAAAAAAATAAACTTTAATTTTATTAACATCTAAATAATTAGAAAAATTAACAAAAAATAAGGATATTAAGTTTAACTTTAATTTTATTATTATTCAGGTTAGAAAATATCTTTTACAAAATTACCCAATCTTTTTGCATTCATTCTAAAATCATACTTGCATTTGTCGAATTTATTAAAATATGTAAGCAAGTTTTGGCTTAACTTTTTAGAACTATTTTAAGGATATTAAATTGTCATGAGATACAAATCCTTTAATGAAAATGTCTGATGCTTCATTCAATCTTTCAAAATTAAATATAATATATCGATAATCATATTAATACTTATACCTATAATAGATTTAACAGATGAAAAAATTGTATTATTTTATCAGATTTCGAGGATTTTCTGATAACAAAATTGGAAATTACATGATTTCTTATTTAATTTTTTCCCTTTAATAAAAAGTAATTCATTTGATTAATATTGATCCAATTATACCTTAATTAATAAATTATTTTGTTCGAAGTATAAGAAGAATAGGAGAAAGTGAAAAGGTTCTTTAGGAAAGTTTAGATAAGATGGCCAACAAAAAATCATTTACAAGTCTACTTCCAGATCTGACTTCATTTTAAAAAATTACTTCAGTTCCAGCTTCACCTAGAAACTATTATAATTAAGAATAGCAAGGATTAGGAAAAGGAATCAATTAGTAGAAAGAAACTATTTTAAGATATGGATAAGTAATACAATTAAGCGGATTATTTCAAAACTCAAAAGGATTTCTTTACAGCAAAGGGTAAATTATCAATTGAATATTTCCTTAGATAGATTATCATTAATAACAATAGTTATTAAAGTCATTCGATTAAAATATGTTTAAATTTATAAAATAAAAAGATGGACTGATAAGAATATATCCTTTATTGAAACTAAGAATCAAAAGAATATTTCAAACACAAGAGAGTGTTTTTTTAGGATCCTACCAAAAGGATCATTTTACATACATGATGAGTATTAGAAGGCAAATGCGTAAATATTTTATTTAGATATGTATTTTCTTCAGGTTAGCGTTATTCATGTAGATTCCTTAAAATTTCAACATTAATCAAATAAGAAATGTAAGCTTAATCAAGCTAATTAATTTTCCAAGGCTATTAACTTGCTATATTTTTGTAGAAATTTTAGGTTTTGAAAATGAATTAAATAGTTTAGCATTAAGAATTTATAAACAATAGAATATTTACCCATAAATTGTTTCAAATAATAGGGAGGATAAGTTCTTATTAGAAAGTAGACTTAATAGAGAATTAAAGCATTACGAGAATTTAGTTTTACAAATGAATGGAACAAGCGTTTAATTTGGTTGTGAAGTAGTTTTAGAACATTTAGATACTTCAGAATATTTAACAGGCACTTAAGAATGTCCAGATCATCCTTCTGATTCTTTCAAATTAAAAATTAAAACACTTTTAAAAAGCATGAATTTATTTAAAATCCTTCCAACAAATTCATATGAAATTGAAGGTGATGAAGTAAACTTTGGATAAGAATTATATCTTATGCATGTTAAAACGGGTTATTATTTGGATGTTTATAGAAAAAAATAATTAAATTTTGATGACCCAAATCTAAAACCTAAAAATAAAATTGATAACTACCTTCAAATAAAAAAACCTTAGAAAGGAGATAAGCGTTTTCGATGTATTCTTACAAGTGGGAGAGATACAATATGGTCTTTCAATTTAATCTTTACTCATGTAACAGATAATAAACTATTATCCATCATTATTTATTATTTTTTTAATTATTTCATTCTAATTTTTCTAAATCATTCTTTTCTCTTCTTCATCAAAAATCATTAAAGAAAAAACAAATAGAATAGATGATAGATTAATTTAAATTTTTTTGATGTTAAAAATCAAAATTTTGATTCATTTTTCTAATAATATAATAATAGACTTATAAAGACGATGATAATATCTATAATAATGATCTAGTATAAATTATTCATAATAATAAAAATAGTATTTTATCAAAAAGTGATTAGAATAATAAATTAATTTTGAAAGAATAAGATCAGTAGACATTCATTCCAATATATGATTCTATCTTTGAAATTTGTAGAGTCTAAGGAAAGAGAAATAGATACTACTTGAGACATTTTATATCAGGTGAAATGGTTACAATTAATAAAATAGAAGATGGGGCTTCTGACGATAAGAATCAAAATGACTAATTTTCTAAGAGTTAAATAAATGAAATAACTAGTATCTATGATAGTTAAATTCCAAAGAATACTATGCAGTTTGTGAGTCAAAAGTTTGGAATTGATTAAGTTTCTGAATTAGAATCTTATTAAGAAGATTTAATTAGTGTTTAATAAACTACCAATAATGAGGATAGTAGCTAAATTAAATCATCCAATCAGGATTAAAAGTATGAGAATCAGATTTTAGAATCTTAAAAGTTTAGCTTTTTAAATAAAAAGTTGTAATAGAGTGAAAGAATGTAAATCAACATCAATGACAAGAGTATTTTTTAAGGTTTTAGCACTCTTGGAAGATAATAATAGTAATAATACTCAAATGAAAAGATTAAGTCCTAATAGGAGACAGGAAGTGATTCAGATTCTAAGAATACATTATCATATAAATAGAAAATGTTCAAATAAGTTGTTAGTGGATAAACAAGCCCAGTTCAATCTTTAACTAACATAAAATAAATATAAGAGTAAATATCTGAAGAGATATCTTTGGATTAAGGTTCGTACCATATGGATTTTAAATCACCAGTTAATTAAAGAGTTAATCTTGATATTCACGATTAAATTTTAGGTAAAAACATTTAAGTTGAAAATCCTTTAAGAAGAAGGAGCTAAGTGACTATTTGGGAAGCTGCTAAAACTAAGAAGAATAACCCACTTTATGAATCTTAAAAAAGATTTTCCTTAAGTCAACAACGAGTAGCTAAAGAGAATGATGATAAAGATCTTAGTTCTTCAAAATAAAAATTAGCTAAAAAGAGATATTAAGACAGCGAGGATAGTCAAAGCGATAACTTAAGAAGTGATGATGAATTAAAATCTATTAAATAAAAGCCTTAAAATTAAAAAATTCTCAAAAATACTTCTAATAAAAAAAGAAATTCAGGATCTCTTGATCATAAACACTAAAAAACAATTACTTTTGCTTCACTTAATGCTTAAGGTGGAAAAGATGATATAAGTGAAGTATAATCTCAATAAGTATCTTCTGTTTAGTTGAGTGATTAAAATTTGATATCGTTTTAGGGGAAATTTTATTAAAATAATCAATCAACTACTCATTAAGTGTAGTACAGTATGATGGAGTTACCTAATACCTAGCCAAAATATGAATTAATATTGTCAGCATAGAATTTTAATTTCGATTAGCAAATAGAAATAAACTAAGTTTTGAGAAATAGTTATGTCAAGAAATATAAACAAGATGATTCTCATTTAAATACATCCATAAATTAATCAGAAGATGAAGAAGAAGCAATTACTAAAGAAGATATTCTAGTTCCGAAAGGCAGTTTAACATTATCGAATGGACTAGCAGCTGAAGAGCCAATTCTAAGATAGTCTCCTTGCTTTGTGAAATTTATTCATGATAGGTAAGAATTCATCGAAATTCATAAAGAAGATGAAACATAAAAATAAATTTATTCATAAGGATCAAGTTAACAGTTTTCTTCTTAAAAGAGTATTAACAAAAAGAAATTCCTTTAACGTTAATCAACCAGATAGTTTTCTTCTAAGTTTAATTTACCTAAGATTGATAAAATGACCTATCTACCTTCGAAGAAGCAACGCCTTTCTAAATCAACTCTCCATTTCGAAACATCCATTGAAGATATGGTAAAGCGTTAACAAGAATGTTAAGAAACTCTCCATGATACTAGGGAGTGTGGATTCGCAAATAAGAAGAGTAGAAGTGGATTTAGAATAGTTAAAGTTTAGAGCACTATTAAAAAGATTATGTTGTGGGCAATTTCAGCATAAGAATAACTTAATTATTTCTGCTGTTCTCTTCAAAGTTCATTTGATAAAAAGACCCTTTAGCAATATATTACCCATAAGAATATCAAGTAAACAATCAAATGTTTAATGGATATAAATTCTCACCTTGAAGATGATAGCTAATTTGAAGATGAAAAAGGAGGAATAGGAGTAAGTGCAAATTAATCTTAATATAGCGATAAAGTTCCATCTTCCTTAAATGGGAATTCTTTTTCGCAAAGTTCAGGCTTAGGATAAGCTAATGATAATTTTGGTGATAATTTAAAATAAATTTAGTATATTTTGGTTGATACTAAAATTGCTTTCTAGATTGTTTACATATTATACTCTCTTGTTTACATTAATAATATTTTTATGTTCTTTGAAGATAATGAGATGATCTCTTCTTAGTTAAAATAATTACTCAGATTATGCTACATCGTCCTGAAAAATATAGTTAAGAATAATCAAAAGGCAAAGCTTATTATCTGTCAAAACTTAGAAGTCTTTATCTGTCATGCTTTTAGAATGTAAGATGAAGTTCCCATTTAGTTATTTCTGAGTGAACTATTCTATGATAATTATAGAACTATCTCAGACCTAATCACACCTAGTTCTATTTAAAATATAATTCTTTAAATCTATAAACAAAATAATCCTCATCCTATACACTGTAAAATCCTATCTGCTGTTACTCAGTGTAATAATATGGCTATAGCTGAAAATTAAAACTGTATAATCGATAATTTCTTTAAAGCTAAAAGAAATAACCTATCTTTCCATTTTGAGTTCGAAAATTAAGAAACAAGTTATTCTCCAAATAATTAGAATCTTGATGATGAAGATGAGTTAACATATAGCGATATTATAGAAGAAAATCATAAAAAGCGTCTATTAATTAAGTGTATTGTTGATAAAAACTCAAATACTTAATAAGTGATGAGAATCTCGGAATTCCAAAGAGCATCATTTTAGAATGATGATAATTCAAGAATGTTCAAATACTTTATTAGTTACATCGATCTTCTTGCAAACATATGTTACAGTCGTAATAAAAATGGAAAGGAATTTGTAGAGTCTATTATTACAATTGATCAGATTCTTTGTTTATTAATAGAAAACAGAGAGATTCTTTCTGGTTAAATGAAAACGCCTTTCTTAAAATTAATTTAAAATGCTTACATCGATGTACCTAGCTCTTTTGTGGTAATCTTACAAGATTAATTTAATTTAAAATTATTTTTGAATTAATAATTACATTTAAAAGGTACCAAGAATTTTGAAAGTAAGATAATGGAAATTGGTTAGAAAAGAATGTGGAATGAATAAATCCACAAACAGCTAATATGTTAAAGAGATTTCAAAAGTACTAGATTATGTCTTTGATTTTTTTAGTACATGTGATGAACTTTCTAATGTAGATGATTCAATCAATTTAGAAATTCTTACTATGCTTGAAATCTTTAAGTAATTTTTTGAGTTTTGACATTTCTTTTCTTGATTTCACCTTAATCAATAACAGGAAAATGATCGATTTAGGCATTTAATCATAAAGAAATTAAATTAATAGCCTAATTCCAACATTAATTAGTATTTTTAAGAGTCAAGCCTTACCAAAGTATAATGAATGTAAAATTACTTTTGATAACTTTAATTAATTTAATATTCAACTACTAAATAAAGTTTTTAGGAGCCAAAAATCTCTGGATTTTAATAGGAAAGGGTTCGGGTCACATTAAATATAGGTCAATTTTTCTATTATTTAAAAGTGTAAATAGCTGATTACTGAGATTCTATAAGAATATTTAGGTATCTTTTGTTGATTCTTAAAATTATCTTAGCTAATAATTTAATTTATTTAATAGATATTCAAATTAATATACAACTTGGTCTAATCTTAAAGCAATTCAAGGAATATAATGAAAAAAATTAAGAGGAGGTTGATTTTATTGATAAATTATCATAAGGATAATTCGAGAAATTAAGCGAGTAAATTATTTTTGATTAATTTTTTTCCTACTTTTTATTAAAATTTTTGAAAAATAATCTAATAAGACAAATATCATTAAAATGGAAGGACTTCTTTGAATTTCAAAATATTAAAAATGAAGACATGTTCTAATCTAATAAATAATATCTTAATTGTTTAGAAGATATTGATTTAACACTTATGAAGTAACTGCTTCAAAAGAGTAACACAAGTATATTTGACTCAATCCTTTTCCTGCTAAAGAGGGTATTTCAGTAGAAAAGAGAACTTTATCAAAATCTTTAAAAAATAATTCTTGTAAAAGGAGGTTTAGCTGAGTAAATTGCTCAAAATATTCCAAGATATAGATAACAGTTTGAAATATTAAAAGATACATATTTTTTATCTGAACTTAATAGACCAATTGAATAAAAGCATGTTATTCCTATAAAATAAGATTTACTAAATTTAGATGGATTAATAAAATTTAAATCCAGCTTTAGTAAGTATGATTCTTCTGATAAAAGAGATATTTGCACATCTGAATCAGTTTATACGGATAAAAACACAATTGATATTCATAAGAATTAACTTTAACTCAGTTCCAGCAATCTAAAAATTTAATTAATTGTCAATTCGGAGTTAGATTAATCTTAGAATTTTAATAAAATTCATAATATTGATGTAGATTGGAAAAATATTGGCTTGGGAGATTAAAATCACAATCATACTTTAGATTTCCCTTAAATTACTCATTAAAATAGTGAATACTTATCTGTGCCTACAGAAACTAAAAGAAAAATAAGCAATCTAAGCGAAGATAAGAACAACTTAAGTGGGAGTTTTAGTATAGATAAAGATGTTAGCAAAATGATAAAAAAATAAATTATGTTACATGACGATTAAAACTCTCCTACACCCCAAAGTGTATCTTATGGTTAAGAAGAAGGATTAAATATATAAAAATAAATTTTTTTCAGAGATATACATACTACTCCCACTAAGGAATAAGATGAAAGCGATTCAAGAAAAATATCGATCTAAATCCCTAATTTTAAGAAGATAGAAACTAATTCACAAATAGATGCTAATAAAGAGGATAAATCTGATTAAGAAGATCTAAAAACCCCCTAAGATTTGAAAGTAATACAATTTTATTTATTTTCTTTAAATACTTAATTATTTAATATAATAGGATCGTGCTGACGAAACTGCTAATGAAATACTTCAAGAGGGAGATTAAACTGGTAATAGAAGATAGAGAGTGGAACCAGATTTTATGATTTAGAATTTTGATCTTTAAAAAGGAGAGGATACTACATCCTCTAGAGCTGTTGGAGGTGAATTAGCAAATAGTTCATTCTATAAGGATCTGATCTAAGAAAAGCTACATACTTAAGAGTTACATACTTTCCCAAGTTATGAACTTTCTAGTGTGCCTGATGTTTAATCCATACAGTATGTACATAAAGATGAAATTATCAACTTTTTTAACAACAATAATAGCAATAATAATAACTAATAAGATTCATTACTTCAAAGTTAGTAATTAAACGATAAAAACTTTTATGAGATATAAGAAGGAACTGCTATGGATGAAATGAATCAACAACAAAAAGAACGAATGAGAATTTAACTAGAAAGCTAAAGGGATCATAGCGATTTATCTCCAATCAATAAAAAAAATGAGGATGTTGAAGATTCTCCAATGTCATACTATTATGATCCTAACTAAACTATGAATTCTAGTTCACGATTCTCTGTCCAACCTAAAAAGAAAAGTAATTTTTACACTCCAGAGAATGTAAATATTGATAAAAAGAAACCCATCAGCCTAGCTCAATAAACAATTTTAGAACAATCAGATATTTCTGAAATTACTAACATGGTTACCAGCAAATAAAATTCGATATAATCCCCATTAAAGTATTCAGAATCGAAGAATTAAAATGAGAATAGTTAAAAAATAAATATACTGGAAGTGCATTCTTCTGATGTAGATTCTGATAATTAAAGAGATATCTTGAAAGAGCAAATAAAGCTTAGGTCAATAGCGAATTTCGAATATCTTATAACAGATCTTGTTTAATTGACTCAATTTATGAAGCAACAAGCTAAATCTAAAGATCAATAAGTTGAAGAATCTCAGCTATTAACTGATGACATAATAAAGAATGTAAAGTTTGAAAATGAACTAAAGAACTTTTTAAATGAAAGAGAATTAAATAATCTCCTCATATAAAATTTGATCAGATCCCACGACTTACACTAAACATTATTCTAAGTATTTTATCTTTATATTATTAATTAATTCATTTAACATTTTATTGATTTTTATAATAGTTTTTAAACTAAGTTGATCAAAAGAATTTATCTTTCAAACAATCGATTTTAATATAATAAATCTATGAATTCTTAACTGTGATGATTTGGAATAACCACGAAGCTAAGATGGAGTTGCTTAAATCCAAAAATATTGCTATCAATCATATCAATTTAAATTTAGGAGCATTGGAATTATTAAAAGAATTGTACACTAATGTGAAACCCCTTTTATTAAACTAATCTGAGATTATTAGAGTTACTTCTGCTGTTTTGAAAGTTGTCAATTAAATTCCATCTAATAAGCTTTATCAAAGCAAATTAATCCATTTCTTAAAATCTTTGATAATTTTGAATGATAATCCCATAAAAATTAATTAAGGAATAATTTACCAAGAGATTTAAAATAAGCAATATAATTATCTATAAATATTCGATATAGAATATCAAGAAGAATTGCTCAATAATATGCCTCTTTATATCAATGATTTTGAAAAGTAGTTTGACTCCTGCGTTTAAACTTAGAAAATTACTATTCACTCTTTTATTATGTATATGATGGCAATCTTTTCTTTATTCTCAATGCTAGTTGAAGGATCTAATGAAGTGAATTTAAAAAAGAGCAGAAAATTACATCCATATAAATTTTTAATTTAGATCATGGAGAAATGCAGTATATGCATACCTCTTAAAAAAGAAGTTAGAGGATATATTAACAGAGTTTACTATAATCATTCAAATTTAAACAAAAAAAAATCACATACTATCCGTTCATCAATAAATAAATCGCTAAATTTATCTTCCTCTTTAAATCCATTTGATGAAAATAACTCTCTTCTTTAAAGCTCAAAGATAGTTAACCCCAATTCAAGCTTATAATCTAAAAATTCAACAAGTTCTCTTATTACTCCTAAAGCTAAAGTGAGAACCAGTTTAATAGAAGCAACATCATAAAACAAAAAACTTAACTCTAACATTCTAGAAACCTCAATAATGAGTAGTACCACAGCTTCTACACTTGGTGTTTAACACTATAATAATGATACTCCAAATTCATCTAACAGAAATATACCTACTTCTAATCTTTCTATTATTCCTGAAGATTAAGAGCATACTATTAATGAAAAAAGACTTTCAGATTGCTATGAAAATTTCTAAAATACTCTTAGAAGTTAAGAATAGAGTGAAAGTAGCACACCACACAACAAGCTACCCCGTTTACTGGCTGAAACAAGTGAAATTGATTCACCTATTGATTTAAGCAAAGGTACCAATCTTAGTCTATTAAATAATCCTTCTACATAATAAGAAGAATATGAGTAGCTAGAAGATGCTCACAACAAATCAAAATAGAAACAAGAAGGTGAATCTAGTAAAACAAGCGAATCAGATTTAAATAACGGAAAGCCTAGTTCCTATTAATAATTGTCTTCAGAGAATTTAAAATCACTGTAAGATATGGCCACTTTACCTGATTAAGTTGATGAAGACGATGAAAATGAATTGCAAAACGGATTAGAATAAGTTAAAGAAGATTATGAAAATGAAGAAGAAGTCTCCTAAATTACATTAGAAAAGAGATAGAAAGTGATTTAAAACAACCGATACAATTTTAAAAGAGAAATTTAATCCAATTTCTTTAATGAACTTCATGTGAAAGAAAGTGAATTAGTTTAGTCTAAGAAGAAAAGCATATTCTTAAAAGATGGAATGCTCCTAGACGTAATCAAGGATCTAAATTTCATCTCTAATGATCTAAATGAGTATGTCTACATCTTGCAGAACAATTCATCTTTTGAAAATGTTGAAATTGAAAACTATCTCAGATTTAAATACTATAAATCTTATGCTGCTCTTAATTTCAAAGAAAATATCTATTCATTATACTTCCTATTTGGAAACAAAAACTTTGTTGATTTATTAAAGATTTAACTTGATTTTATCCTGAAACAAAAAGATAAATAAGAGAATCCTCATGGAACTTTAATCAATATTGTTAATTCCTTAATATAAATTTTAAAACTGAATAACTATCTAAATTAACCTATTAGATACATAGTCAAAAAACTCTATCTCCTCATTAAATCTTTTGATTTCAAAGCCCTTTCATAAAAAGAGTAATATTTAAATTTGAAATTCTCGGAAAGTGTAATGTTCCCTTCTCCATACAGATCTGCGTAAATAACTTAATTTTTTTATTTTATTTTAAGAATTTAAATTAATATTTCTTTGTATTTTATTATTTATTTGAATAAATTTAATTCTATAGTGAGGGAGAAAGTTTAATTATGAGCAGTATCAATAATACTACACTAATTAACGCAAGTATGAGTTTTACTTAAGAAATAAAGGGAACGTGCTTTGATGGAAAGAGAGATTCCTTTTAGGTTCATAAAGATGGCTAGCAGGCAGATGAAAAATAACTCTTAAAAAGTATTAAAACTTTTGTTAGACTTTATGACTAAAGTGGTTAAGAGAATAAAACTTAATTTTCAGCTGCTTTAAATAAGAAGAGTCCCTTAATAATATCTGAAGATATGAATGAATAACTAAATAATTAACTTAAATTTGAACTCTATGTATTAGATAACTCAAAATAATTTAAGGATTACTTAAAAACGTAATTTATTGATATGTTTTATCATCCTATTAATAGATTATTTGTTCTTTTTTATTTAGAGAAAGCGATAAACTATTCCAAATGCAATGGAAGGAAGAGTCTAAAGGAGAAAATATTCCAACAGAAGTAGATGATGGAGAAAGTATTTCAAAGAAGAGCTTTATTTAAAGTATCTTAGAAACAGCTATATCAAACTAGCACCTTCCAGATGATTTACATATTTTTTACCTTAATATCCTCATTCGAATGATAAAGGATCTAAATCCTAAACCTGAAGTAATTTATAATTCACTATAAAATATTTTTTTTCAAATTTTAAATATTTATAGAATCTAATTTAAGAAATTGATGTTTGGGAAACAAGCTTTTGGAAGGATAATAAGGATAGCATTGAAAGAATGTAAACTCTGATTTACAACTAAGGAGGTGCTAAATTAATCTGCAGTCTATTAAAATAACCTAACTTAGAGCAAAGATTAAATCTAGTATCCCATATTTTGCTATTTGGTATCAGCCTACTTCTTGGAGGTCATAGAAAAACATAAAACAGGATTCTTTACATTTTGAAAGAAGATCTAGAAAATATTATTTTAATAAATATTAACACTTTGATTTAAAAAATTGGTAAATATAAATAATGATCAAATATTTAATGAATTAAATTAATTTTTTATCAAACTTCGAAAAGGTAAAATTGTATATAGGTTCTCAAAAGAATAAATCAGAGTAAAAGCTGCAAATTAACTTAATTTGTCAGATACACATGATTATTATGACAGTACTACTCAAATAATGGTCAGAAAAAATACAACTAATCCTGACGATTACAAAGAAGATTAATTTAAAGGATTGTGCATAGAAGTTTTAAAAAGGATATTTAGATTCCTCTAGCTATGCTGTGAAAATAATAATATTGATATGAAAAATTATTTGAGGTCTCAAACTTATACAGATAAAAGATAAAAAACCAACTCTATTAATTTTATTGTAATTGCAGCTGAAATCAATAGAGAATTCCTTAAAATTATGAATAAAGTAAAACATTTTTCAAATTGAGAATTAAATTATTTTAAATAAATTAATTTATTACCTAACTAGAATATCATTCAGATCCCTAACTTTATATCTGACTTCTTGATTGAAGTGACATAAGTGCCGTGCCTACAAAACTAAATTTCACTCTGCTAAACTTCTTATTATGAAGATGTCTCGCTACTTTCTTAAATAATTGATGTAAAATTAAATAACTTATAAAATTCAAGACAATGAAAAACAAATTTTATTAAAAGAAATCAGAAGAAAAAAATAAGAGAGTTATATCATTTAATTCTGAAGAGGATGACATCAATCTATTAGATTTTTATAGCAAGGTAAATAATATAAACATTTTATTTATCATCCTTACAATTCTATTTTATTTCAAAAGACAATTCAAAGTGCCCTTGTTGTCCTCGAAGGTACTGATACTTAAATTTACGAAGAAGTAATGAGTAAAATATCAATAGAGTTTCTATAAATAGTTGTTAATTAAAGATTGAAAATTATGAAAGTTGATTAATTATCATAATTAAAGTCCTATATTTTTTAGTATGAAGTTAATGGATACTATGATAAGCATATAGTTGAAATCATGTAAGTTTTAACTATTATAAGAAGATGCTCGGAGTATGACTCTGAAGTAAAAGAAAGATTCTATACTAATATTCCCCAATAGAGAGAGATACTTGAATTTTTAAATTCAAGAATTGCTACTATCGAAATTTATGACCAAAAGAAGTGCAAACAAGTATATTTCCCTCTCGTCCCTATATACAGTTTCTTATCAGATATTACGAAAGAAAAGATTATGAAGAGTGTAAATCGTGAA
Source organism: Tetrahymena borealis (assembly GCA_000260095.1). Taxonomy (NCBI): domain Eukaryota; phylum Ciliophora; class Oligohymenophorea; order Hymenostomatida; family Tetrahymenidae; genus Tetrahymena; species Tetrahymena borealis. Next base: position 14,741 of record AHAN01001179.1, read on the forward strand.
ACTTAAAGAGATAAGATAATAGATTTACTTAACTATAAGAATCTTGTTTTTGATGAAATGCTCCATAATTATTAATTGAGCAAGTATAAAATACCAGCCACAGGTGATAATGTTTAACTTATCTAAACAATCATCACATATTTCAGCCTTTTCCTCAATGTCTATCTTCCCATGTCAACTATGGTATAGTTTGATAAAGAAAATGGCATGGCTCTTCATTTCCACTAAGTAGAAACTAAAAACAATATTAGATTCCTCATATTCCTATTCTTTATCTTGGTTATCACCTTCATAGTCTTTACAGCAATTAATTAAGTAGCTCCTAAAACAAACTTTAAAGAAACTATCTTAAACCGTTTCTTCCTTCTTTGTAAGAATGATTAGATACCTTATCTTTCTATTCTTATGCTAAGCTCGATTCTTTCATTAATCATCCATCCAAAGTTTATAGTTCTTAGTTTACCATATTCATTTGTAATTTTTTCATTTTGATTTTAAATTAAGCTTTGCTAATAAATATCATTAATAAACCCATTTAATTCAACATTAATTTTAAATTTAAAAGAGTAAATTGAAGTTTGTATAAGGAGTCATAGAAAATCTTTACTAAGCCCTTTTCATGCAAAGAAAGTAGCTTGTTCTTGTTAGTTTTTTGGGAGTTCTTTTCCTTTATATCTTTAGTGTGCTATCATTTAATAACTATTATGAAGAAGTGTATGGTTAAGATGAAATCGAAAGCGATGAAAAGACATGCAATTCATTACTCTCCTGCATGATTACTCTAACGCTATCTGGAGTAGTTGGAAATAGCATGACTCATTGGGAATTTTCAACTTTTATTTCAGACACCCTATATTTCATTTTCATGTCAATTTTATTTACTAATATTATTAGTGGTATAATGACTGATACATTTGCTGAAATGAGAGATAAAAGAAATTTCATAGAAACAGATAAGAAAAATAGATGTTATATTTGCGGTATAGAAAGAACAACAGTAAATTCTATTAAATTATTCTATTTAATTTTAATGATGATTATTAAATTAAACAGTTGGAAAAGAAAGAATCTACCTTTGAAGAGCATATAAAGATGCATAATTTATGGGAATACCTATATTACATATATAATTTGATGATAAAGGAAGAGACTGAGTATACAGGTATAGAATACATGATCAAAGATAAGTTGCTAAAAGATGATATAACCTGGATACCCAATAACATCAGCTAAAATGATTGAAATTAAAAATATAATAATATTTAAAAGTAGTTAGTAATCAATATTTCAAATTGGTTTTGCATTAATAAATGGCAAAATATGCATATATTTAAAAAGGAAAAATTTAACAAGCAAATGTTTATAGTAATTAAATACTTTTTTGTAAAGTAGTTTATTGCAATTTTAATTAATTCACAATCTATAATTATCTTTTTAATGTACAAAATTATCTATTTAATGTTGAAATGCGTTAATAACAATGTCAATTGGTAATGGCTTAATTATAACCTATTATTTTTTATGGAAATAGATAGAAATCACATTCATAAACTAATATTTTTCATTAAAATTTGCAAAAATTAAAATGAATAAATTAATAAGTTGGTATCATTTGAGTACTGATAGATACTTATTTAGGGTATGTCAAAAAGAAAATTATGGATTTTAGATCATTACATATCAAATATGCTATGGAAATTAAGAATTTTTCTATTTTCATCAAACTAAGAAGATGGAATCTAAGGAAAATTATTAAAAATAAAGAATCAAGGGAAGGAAAAAGAAAATTTGAGATGATTATTCAACAATTTGTTATAAAAGCAATCAGCAATAAAGTCAATAAATATATAAATTTTTTAGAAATTTAATAATATTTTAGAAAGAATAAAAGTAAGCTCTTTAAACAATTAAAGATATAAAAAGTAAAAGATGGAAGGTGAAGGATTAAATCCCAAGGCTCTCTAAGAAGCTCTTGTTAAGGAAGATGAGGTATACAAGCATTTATTATCATATTGATCGTCCATAGTCTCAGATTAAACTATCTTAAATATAATCTTTTCTTTTATCACTTTAGGTTTTCATCAATTTTAATTTAATTTTTTATTACAAAAATAGTGGGCTAAGGCTATCATTTTTGACCAAAACTTAAATATTATCACTCATAAAAACTGTCCTGCTTCAGTTGAAGAATTGAAGGCTTATTTAACTGCTTACGATTCTCGTGATAATACTATTGGTGCTGGTAATTTGAAATATTTAAAGAATTTTACTATTATAAATAGTCTTTTTTTTGAATTGTTTTGATTATTACTAGATATTAAGTTATCATTAGGGTTGTTTAATGAATTATTGAAATTGAAATCTAAAAGATTTTAATAAATAAGGAAATAGGATTAGTGTATAATAAATGATAAAAGTATAATTGAAAATAATGCTATTTTAAGAGAATACTATTATAAACTTTAGTTTTTGTTGTATTCATGCAAGTATATTTACTTTTGATTTATAATAAAATTTATAGGTTTTATATTATTGAACGAACACTACGACGTTCACAGATTCCACCCTCCTCTTATCTATGGTAGAAGAGGTGATGCTGATGTTGGTGAAGGTATCTCTCTTGCTAGAGTAAAGAATTCTTCAATCTTTTTAACTTTACAATTCTAATTTGCATAATGATCAAAGGATTAATTCTTTCAATTAATTAAAAAATAGGGTTTCTCTAAGAAGGCTAACTCTAATATTTATTTACTAATCACATATGAATTGCCTATCATTTCTGCCAGAGCTGTCCCCTAACAAATTAATTTCTTCAATGCTCATCGTAAGACATCTTTCTTTTATATTCTATTAAATATTGCCATAGGGAGTTAATTTATAAACTAAATACATCAAATACTATTAACACGTTGCAAAAAGAAACATTCAAAAGAATTAAATTTAGAAAAGCAAAGATTATATAACTAAATAAGCTATAAAATTAAAAGAAATCAAAAGTCAAAATTTGAGTTAATTGATAAAGAGAAATTACTTTGGAAATCTGAAAATCCTATCCTTTTAGAAAAATATTGATTTTTATTTTAATATAAAATAAATAGTTGGTGAACTCGAACAAGCTCAATGAAATTAATGTACAGATATATGATCGATCATCAAAAATATACAAATGTGAAGTTTTTGAATTATAAATAATTCTAATTTTTTAAATCAAATATTAACCTCTTATCTTGTGTTTTCTCTCTGTTTTCTGTTTGAATTTTCTATTGCTAAATATTTTTTTCTGATCACCAATTCATACACTTTAAAAAATTCATAATATCTCAAACAAAATAAATTAATATTCCTTTTTTAATTTTTGTAAATGATTCATACTTTTGTTAACCAAATCTATCTTAATTTAAAAATATTTTGAAATACTTGAATAAATAAAAGAAACGCAGAATTTAAAATCATAATTTTATTCGTTATAAATTAAGAATATTTTTGATTTTAAATTTTTAAGAGAATTAAAGTGAATTAGAAGTAGATATTAAAGTCAAATATAAAAAAGCTTAGAATTCCTACTCTTATTAATAGTAAATAGATAATTTACAATGATGCATTTAAATAATATTTCAGCATAGAAATTGAAATAATGAGGGAGGAAAATTAAATAATTAATTAAAGGATAGTGTTGGGAGTTAAGAGAGATGTTTTATATGAAATGAAAACTATAATATGTATATATTAGACTATAGAGATTTTTGATTAAATAAATATGAGTGGTCAGTCATTTCTTATTTATATATTTAGCAAAAAGATAATTATTCTAATATATAAAATTAGTTCTTATTAAGAATGACAACAAACAACTTATTCGAATCCAAAAGCAATCCATTTACATTATGATGATTGATTGTTTGTTTGCTTACTTGCTTGCTTGCTTGATCTATATAATATGAATAAATGCTTATTCAACCCTCTTCCTTCAACTATTGTGGTTTAAAATCAAATTTTATTGGTAATAATATTAGTTAGATAATCATTATAATTATTATTTTTCATCATAAACGGAGTAAATAGATTGGAGATAAAGTGGTGGTATTGATGGTTGTTATAATTATTTTTCAAACTTAATCATTAGAAGCAGTTTCGTTGTTATTGGTACTATTATTGGAACGATAATTGGTTTTCTATCTATAGCCACCATTGCTATTGTTATTGTTATTGTAATTGTTATTTCTATTATTATTATAGTTATTCTAGTTGGTGTTGTTGTTAAACTTCTAAGTACCATCATAATTACTACTTTAATTAGATCTATAATTGTTTCTATTATCTTAATTGTTGTTTCCTCTGTTGTTATTGTTATTGAAATTGTTATTGTTATTTCTGAAATTAACCTAGTTATTATTATCATTATTGAAGGTTCTATTATTGTTGTTGTTGCGGTAATTGTTGTTTCCTGTGGTATTAGGTCTATCTTGATTATCATTGTCTCTGCGTTCATAATAAACCTTTTAAGTACCCTAATTATCATTACCCTAATTATTGTTGTTTCTATTAGCATTGTAATTAGTATTTCTAGGTTAAAAGTTATTGCCATTTCTTTGGTTATTGAAGTTATTGTTATTATTGTTATTGTAGTTACCTCTATTGCTGTTAGTACCGAAAGTGGTATTATTATTGTTATTAATTCTACGTTGTTGATTATTGTTATTGAATCTATTATTATTGTTATTGTTGTTGTTGAAGTTCTTTCTGGGCTTGTTGTTTTGTTGAGTATTAGGTCTGTACATTTAAGCTTCGTTACCAAAAGTCTCCTTATCAACTAAACGCTAATGAAGCAATTATTCTTTAGAAATCTTTTCATTCTTTGAATCAGCTAAATTATCAAAAAATGAATCTTTTTAGTAGCTCTTTTAGGTGTTATCTTGATGAGAAGCTGTTTACTTTTCTTCATTGAACTTCAATGTCAATTTTTCAAAATCGAAGGTTTCGCTACTATTTGATTCTTGTTGCTTATTAGCTGTACTGGTAGTTATCTAAGCGGGTTATACAGCTTAGGGGGTGGTGGTAGCGGTATTAGAGCTAGTATTAGCTTCAGGCCAGTTTTTAGGGAGAGTTGTAGCTGCAGGAGTATTAGTTGCTACTGCTGGGGTAGTGCTGTTATTATTTGTTTCAATTTTTTCAATATCTTATCCCTTAAATGAAATATAATCATAGACAGTAGCTGAAGGGAGAATTTCATTACCAGGTCTTCTACCTTCGGTACCGAAAGAAACTACATTCTTCAATGCGATTGTTGAATTGGCTGTATCTATCTTGAAAATCTCACCTTCATAACGAATCTTTGACTTTGTCATGATTTGAATCTTCTTTGATAACATCTAAACTGCGTCCATTTTCGCTGTTTGGTTTGTAAACGTTTATACTTTAAGTTATTATTGTTGGAGGCCTTTCCTTTTCTTTCTTTCTATTTTAATAGAATGTACTTTTTATTTATTTTTTTTTATTATTTTCTCTTGAATCAAAATGAAATTAAAAAAAGCAATTTTTTTCCTTCTTCCCTCTTTTTTACAACTAATAAAAAATAAATAAACAAACAAACAAGCAAAAAATCAAAGAGAACTCTTCCTTTCTAATTTTAGGGATTTGCTTTAAATTGGAAATTTATAAAAATAATATAAGGAATTAATAATAAGATGATTTATTAGACAATAAATTATGAAATTTAAGTAAAAAAAATTATATAAATATCATTAATTCCTTAATTGCCAACACGCTACTTATTACCCCCAAAATATTATTTATTTAATTTTCCTTTTTTCTTCTTCTTGGTTTTTCTTTAAAAGACCCTTCTTTGACTTCCTGCTCTCAAATTAATTGATATTTCTTTTTCATCGAATTCCCTTCTTATCTTCTATTCTCCTTCTAAAAATCAAAGAGAATTCATTGATTCTTTCTGCACATTAAAGGACTATAACCCATCAAATTTACTCCAATAATAATTTTCAAAAAAGGATCTCCTTTTTAATAATCAAAAGACACTTTTACTCTATATTTAATTTTTGTCAAATCATCTTTCAAAAATTTTTGTTGTTATTTTTATTATTGCTTTTTATGTTTCAATAAATTTTCTCTAGATTTTCAACCTCTTTGAGCTAGTTAAAATGTTTAAAATAAAAATGCTAAATTTAATAATTAGGCTTAACTAATCAAATGGCAAAGCATGAGAAAAAGAAAACATTTTACAATAAAAAATTTATAAAGGAAACTGTTAAAATATAATTAAATTAAATGATAATTTTATCATCATTCTATTTTCAAAAATTTATTCAAATAGTCTTTGATAGCCTTTACTGAAATAATAATCTTAAGTGGAATCAAGCTGAGCATAGCAGTCGTTCTTGCAGTCTATTAATATATAACAGAACAATTTTTTTAATATTAAAACTTAACTTAAAATAATATTAATAAAAGCTTAGTATAATGATAGTATTTCTATTTAAAATTAAGCTTTTAATAAGAATTTACTATCTTTGTTAATAAAGAAAAATTTAAAAAATTTAAATACCTCTCTTGTGATTTTGGAAACTAGTGGTATCCAGAATACTATATAAATGCAAACAAGTAACACCATAAAGCAAATAAAAATTGTGACTCTTGTTGTTTGATTAGATGAAACTTAACTGCTAACATCTTTTAAGAACTAATCTACTAAAGCCCTCTAGAGATTTCTTATATAGAGATCTTACATAGTATCTTTTTTAATAAAAATTTTAAATGATTCATTCAATAATTTTTAGATGAAAGTAAACTGTCATTCTAAAGTAAAAAGGAGAACAAATTTAATTAAATGATGGATTTATTGATTGATTAATTATTTAACTAATTGATTGGTTTACTTATTTCTTTTGCAGTATTTAAAGATAGAATATTAGCGATTCTCAGTTTTTATATGTCAGTAACTCCCTCTACTGGTATCAATAGATTGTCAGCCTTATTTTCTTCAGCAGGGAACGTTGCTGTTGAATCTTTGGCAAAGTTTTGATAAAGAGTAATTAAGTATCTTATATTTTCAAAGTGTCTAATAGTTCCTGGCCCCATACCCTGAATTAAAAAGTTAAAAAAGAGTCGTTAATATTTGGGGAATATAAAATTAAATAATAGAGTCTATTAAAGTAACTAGATGCTTTAAATTATAAAAATAAAAAATAGTACTTCTTTGACAATACCAACTGCGAAATTTGCACATTCGGTCGTTTTCTATAGATTCAAATTCTGCATTACATCACAAGCATTTAAATCGTTTATACTTTCGAAATAAGTATTATAGGCATTTGTATGTGAACCAATATTTTTTGCATGTTCCTTTTGATAAATAAATTGTAATTTAATTGAAGGATCAATAGGAAATTTAAAAATGACTCTCAGTTAAAAAAACACTGAAAGAAATTAATTATTTTTTTATAGAGAATTATTTTCTTTTGGTAATTACTGTATGTATGTTTGTGTTGATTTCATTTAATTATTGAAGTGCAATTCCTATCAAATCTGTCCCAGACCCTCCTTATATGGAAAATGTTTGGTCCAAGAAGAATTTTCTCAAAGCATTGTTAACATAGGTATAGTAAGGTTCTGCTTAGCAAGTATAATTAAATTCTTTGATAAGCTGAGTTAATGAAGATTCCAATCCTGTACTGACAAAATATGTAGCTATGAAATAACCTTCAAGTAGAATTAAGCTTAATAGGAATTTTATGATGAAATTTCTTTTCTCTATACTTTCAAATTTGAATTTTCTTTTCTTTCTCTTTCTGCCAATACCATATTCACCACCATCATCATCTTCTACAACTAAATCATCTTTAGATTTTTATAATAATAAACAGGTTAATTTTAAGTATTTAATTAAAGTGTCTCTTTAATATTTTATTTAAAGATTTATTCAATACCTAATTCACTCACATTGTCATCTTCACCCATTTACATACCGTTCTAAAACTATTCGCATCTTGAGAACAGTAACTATAATTATAACAATGAAATTAGCATAAAATTTATTAAGAAAATAGTAGAATTACTTTAACTTAAGATACTGGTATTTCTAAGAATAGTTTTAGTACAGATTCTTAATTTTTATTGACAAATGAGAATATAGGAGCTATGCATATGAAACTCAAAACATTGATAACTATTGATACTATCAGATATGTGATAAATATAGATACTTTTCCATCAATATAAGTTGATAGATCTTCAGAGTAGTAAGTTGCAGATTGCTAAAGAGCTGCTTGATAGTCATTTAAACCATTATATTATAAGAAGTAAAAATCAGTATTCTTAGTGCTTGAATATTCTGATATTTATAGACTCTTTAAATTCAATCCTTTAGAGACATACTATTATTATAGATTAATATAAATTATTCATATTGTAAAATAAGTAAGTAAGCAGTTACCTAAAGTGTTGCTTGGTTCATATCTGTTTTAGTATTACTGATTTGCCCATCGAGTGAGTTTTGAAGTTTAATTACAGCATCATTGAAAAATGATAATTAATTATCACTCATATTGGAAGAGTCTTACAATATAGTTTACTGAATAGTTTGTAATTCGTTAAGAGTTAATTCTAAATTAGTCTAATCAATTGTCAAATCAGTTATCGGATCAAGCAATTTTAATCTAGCTAATTCATAATTTACTACCTTAAATAGTATTCTTTATGCATTAGATTATCTTAAATTACTCTTTGATATTAAAAAAATAAATTTAACTATAATGAAGCAAGAAAAGAAGAGTAAATAAAAAAGCTTTTTTACCTTTGAAATAATTTTATATTGTGAATTAATTCCATCAAATAGCTGCTGTGATTGTACATAATTTAGAATTGCTAAAATACCCAAAATAAGTAAAAGAATCACTCCTGACCACTTAAATACTTCCAGACTATGATTTGATGAAGCTTTGTTCTCAGAAAGGAATTAAACTAGCTTTTATTTATTTTTAAAAGCATTTGACTCTCCTCCTCCTTCACTCTCCAGATCATCAAGCTTTGAACCTTTTCCCATTTCACCTTTTACTATTAATTAATAGATTAAAGTTATTCTATTTAAACTCTAACAAATTTCTTACTATTTTCATATTTTTTATCATGTTCCTCCTCTTCCTCATCTTCTTCTTCCATTTCATCTCTTCTCATTTCATCAACATCTATTAGTTATTATCTCATCAAACGAACAGTTCTTATACCTTTACCATACTCTACACTCATTTTCTACATATCCTCTTCTTCTTGTTTATCCTTCTCTCTGTTTGATTAATCGATCTAATAAGTAGAGAAATTAATAGCAATTTCATTATTGATCGATTATTTGGGAGAATCTTTATAATATAAAATTAAAATCTTTTCATTTTTAAAGTAAAAAAAGCTTTTTTTACGTTGAATATGTGAGTCTCTAATTGAACTCTAATTTTAATTATTGACATTGCTCATAATAATATTTGCATTATATTCACCACAAAATTGATGATTTTCATAATCATACTTTAACACAAATTTATTAACGTTCTAAGTATTCAATTTTGATCTATTGGTTGCTAATTAATTAGGATTTTATAAATCAGGAACCCTCATAGTCTCATTACCCACTATTAATAATAAATAAGTAAAATTAAATAAATGTATTTAATTATTTTACATTAATCAGTTCCTTATTTATTTTCAGCTCCTTATTTTTCGAATCTTACTTCATAGCCTTATAATCCTAGTCCTCCTCTAAATACTATTTCTTTGATTTGTACATTGTACATTTCTAATTTTAAAAGATTTAAACTTAAAATATTTTTATTTATTGATGATTTTTTACATCCTTCTTCTTAGTTTCCAATATCAATATGAATATCAAATCCACCCTTAGTTTAGAATTCTTTCAAATGGAGATTAAATTCAGGAATTAAATCTGTAATGGAAGGTTTTTTCTTATTTAGAATGCCCAAACTTAAATCAAATAATGTAATGCAATCTAATTAAATAATTTAAATTTTATTTTGAATTCGAAAAATAGATAAATGATAGGTACTTGAAGTAATGTTAAGAATTTCATATTCTCCTTTAGAGATAACCATGAAGCCAATCAATTTAAAGTATTTTTCAATTCTAATGGAGGCTATGAATTGTGTTCCATGAATATAACTTGGAACATATCTAACATACATATAAGATGGGAAAATATACCCATTCTTTGCTTTACCAAATAGCAGTCTTTCTCTATTTAGCACTTTTGATTCTAAGTGATGGAGATAATCTTCTAAAAATGAATCATGGTGATCGGCAAATAGTTATGGCATAATTAAATTAACTTTTCTATCTAATTAATTTTTAAAAATTTATTAAGATAAAATAAAATTCATTCTTTTTGAATTACTTATTAATTCTGACTTTGAATATCCATAATACATAGCTGCAGTTTAATTCAAACCTGAAATTCTTGCAAATGATACCTTTTTTGTTTATGAAATTCTAAATAAATTTATTAGTTTTATAAGGTAGAATTAAAATACATCTTCTGCAGAAACAGAAATTAAACCAGTAGATTCATTTTAGAATTCATTAATATTATTAGTAGTTTTACTACGATCTATGTTAGCTGATTGGGATGATTTCAATCTTTATAATAATAAAAGAGTATTATTTTATTAATATTAAATTTAATTTATTTGAAATACTTACTTCTAAATTACTTCATAAGCTTAATCTTTATCATTTAGTACATCAAGAAGATATCTTGCATATGTTCTCAATTAATTGGGCGAAATATCTGAATTTAGCTTCATTTATTTCTTCCAACTTTCTTTGACTAAGTTATTTGCATAGTTAAGCTTTATACCTATTTCATAGACACGAGATAAGTCTGGGGTGTCTTCTGATAGCTAAGACCAAAAATCAATATGCAACATTGTAGATTATTCAATATTTAGCATAATTTCTTTCATTGCGTTATCTGCTGTTATTTCATTTGCTGATTCCTAATTAACATTTGTATTCTTTCTTGCTTCTAACATAGAGTCTTCTATTAACTTCTTATATCTAAATATCATAAATTGCTCGTCTAAGTAAGGTTTTTCTTACTAGGCAATATCTAACTCTGAAAGAGATTATTGTGTGCTCTTCATTTTATCAAGCAAGAAAAGGGCATGATTAACTCTCAATTGGGTGCATCCTGGGAATCTTAATTTTTATATTATTACTCTTTAAAAACCCGTTTAATTATTTTAATATAATTAATTTACCTAGTTAAAGCTAAGACAAATATTCTTTCTATCAAGTAAACTAAAACTACGAATTTCTCTTTAATTTCATCATCGAATTGACCAGCACGAGCATCTTTTTATAATTAAATACATTTTAGATGGCTCATTTAACAAACTTCTTAATAATAATTAATTACTCTTGATAAATTTTTTAATCTTCTTCTAGTTCATATTTTTTGCTTGGCATGGGCAATCATCTCTATTACAAATAGTTCTATGATAATCAACAAATCCATCCAAAATTGCAGCCATATTTCTATCAGTATCTATGTTTAATAAAATGATTAAATTCTTAAACAAATATTAATTAATCAATTAAATTTACTATAGTAATTTAAGCATCTTGTAAGATACAATATTTAAGAGACTGCTTGATTGAGAGAATCAAATTTATTTGAATCAACCATCATTAAGTCATATCTGTATTCTCTTCTCATAAAAACAATAAATATTAAAAATGGTAATCCAATAAGCCAGATATAAACTACTCCTCTAAAACTTGTAAAGACCATGATCTAATGATAAAAAATAATTGAGAAACATACTTAGAATAAAATTTGTATACTTATCCAAAAATAAGAATGAGAGTAGTCCAGAAAATACAAGCAATTTGTGCATTAACCACCTTATTGTAGGTGTAGTTAAGGATATTAGAAGATTTATTAAAAGTCAAGAATAAATCAAGAGTGCATAGTGTAATAAGCATAATGACTAAAATGAGAAGGTCAGTAGTATCTAAAAATGTAAAACTTAAAACTAAAATAGTTTTAAAGAAAAGGAGCTTCACATCTTCTCTTCCTGATAATCTATTATAAAAAGAACAAATGGGTCAAGATTTTCATTATAAATTCGTCATATACTTTAATAAAGTCCTATTGGGTTAATAACGCGATTCGAAGTTAGTTAATGTGATTAAATAAACTAAGCTGAACAAGACAATTGCACCTACTAAGCCAAAGAAAGAGTGTAGTAAATTATTTCCTACATAGCATTATTGGTCTTAAAAAATTTTATGTTTTTACTCCCCATTTATAATTCTACAACGCATAGGACTAAGAAAGATATCAAGCATGGGTAAATAGAGGATTGATAAACTTAATTAGCAGAAAATCTATAAAATTAACAATAATTGCCTAATATATTTAAATATATTACTCAAAAAATTACTTTAATAATAGAGAGTGCTCCCGATAGTCCCGAAATACCATTTTTTATTTTAATAGATACATAGAGCATCAGAATAAGTATGCAAGCAAATATTGCTATGATAACATACATTGCTATAATCATCTAATTAAAATCTGAAAACTAAGGTACTATCAAGAAATAGCTAAAGAATGATTGAAGTTTATCAGCTACATCCGAAACAATCCAAAGATTTATAATCTAAATTATTTAAATATTTAATTGGTTTTAAGAATCTTCTAAATTCAATATTATTTTGCTTTTTTTATCCTATTTATCCTACTACCCTAGTGTATTTTTATTTACTCAAATTTTCCTATTTAATTTTTCTTTTTCGAATTTTTAAATTAAGGTTAGCTGGATAAGTAGATCATTGGTAGAAATTGAATATCGATTTAAGAAGAGTAATTTATTATAAATTATTGCTCATTTCTTTTTATTTGCAAATTAAAGCAGAAGATAAGATCAAAATATGAGATAGAGTTACATCAGTGGTAAAGTACCAATAGAGAATTTAAAATGTCTCGACTAAAACAAAGGTGATATATATCAAAATTGAGAACTATTCTGTTTAATTTATAACATAGTAGAGAATTTCAAAAATAACATTTCTCAATGAATTTTGCATCTTCTCAAGAGCACTTTTTTCGTCGTCATACTAGATCGAATTCATTTTTCACAAATTCTACTTTCAACAAATATCCTATCATTTTCAATATAAAAATAATAAGTAATGCTGTTAATTCCTCATGATTATTCTAAATAAAATTGGATAGGACTTTTAGAATACCCTAACCTATCAATATATTTTTTAATTATATGTTGAAATATTATTGATTCTTTTTTATAAAAAGCGATATTTATTTCTTAGTATTCTAAATGGTTTTGCTTTGATGTGTTGTAAATTAAATCCTACTATAAGTGTTAAATTATTTTTAAACAATAATTTTATATACAAAGCTTATTTAATGGAGATTCTGCAAGGAACTCTCTTACTAATTAGGGTACCTTTGAACTAAAAACTTATTTCTTTTTTATAAAATTGATTATCTGCTCACTTATTTAATTTAAGATTGCTTTTAGTTGATTTGATTTAGATTAATAACTATTTTTTGAAAATACTGTGGATTGAATTTCAATTACAAGTTAAATTAACTAGTTTTGTATAACTCTAAAAAGTAATGCAACATTCAAATAAACGATGAAATAAAAATGTACAATTAATAAATCTTCTTACTATCCAAAATGATTACATTCTATCTCCTTCAAATTTCTTTACTAATAAAACTTTAAGAACAAATCAATTAATTAATCAAATTATTCTATTGATCTATTTATTTTTTAAAAATGTATGTACCTAACTTTTATTATCTCAACAACAATATTAATTAGTTTTTTTAAATAATATATGGATCTGTATTAATTAATTAATTATTTATATACAATAATTTATTGATTTTTAAATTTAGTATTGTCATTGAGAAAACTCACCTTCTTTACTATTATCATTTCACTTCATTTATAAGATGATTTTAAAATATCTACGCTTTTTAGAATTAGTTTTCTCTAACTATTTAAATTCATATTAATCCTAATTATATCCTTTTCTCTTTTAATCGTCCTATTAATTTTAGTAAAAATTTTATCTTATTAAATAGTAAAATATACATAAAAGATAAATTTTATAATATTTTAATTGAAACTTAAATATTTACTTTTCCCATTAATAGTTAAAAAATATTTAATTTCATAGACTTTGAATAGGTTAGAATATTTATATAATAATAAACCTGTTTAAAAAATCTAAATAAACTTTACCAGTAAAATATATTGCCTTTACTATTCTTAAATTACACTAAAATTATAACAAATATTTTTAAATGGAACCTAATAGTAATACTAATTCTAATAATTAATATGTTATTTAATTGGCAATTTTAATATTTTGATAAGATTTGTTAAAATATAGGTTATTGTCAAGTAAAATAAGGTAGAATAGAACTTAATTTTGAGCTATGAAATATATGAGTTAAATTCTTAATATTTAATTTATTAAGGAGAATATGAAACTAAATAAATACGTGAATTTAATAATAATTCATTATACATTAAAGTATTCAAAAATTTATCTATAGTTTTAAAAGATAAAGAATTATTAATGAATGGATGGATCAATCAATCATTCATTCTTCTCTAATTTTACAAAGAATCAAAATCAATCAAATAAATCATGATTTTTTTATTTAATTTGAAAAATTAAAATTTTTTCAATTAAAAAATCAAAAATAAGAGAAAAGAAAGAAACCGAGATTTCATCAAAAGGATTATTAATTATAATCAGACAAAGAAATAATCAATATATTAGTTTCTGAATATCCTCCTTTTAACAAGATATATTAAATATCAAATAGTATTAAAGTTTAAAGAAGAATAATAACATATCATAATCGAAGGAAAAGAAAAGTAAAATGGCATCAAGTAAAAAAGTAAATGCTTTTATTAACACAATAACAACAGATTTAGATGTCATTTAGCTAACCCTATAAACAATTTATACCAAATTTTTTTTGAAGATCTTCATTGTGCAATATCTATTATAAAAAAATAGTACTGTTAATAGTCTTCAATCAAAAGCTGATTGCTAAAGCAAATAAAAAATATTAACTTCTAAATGATAATATTTTACATATTAATAGGTATTCGAATTTAAAGATGATCTTAACGGTAATGGAAAAGTCATGTTCTCATGGAGTTAAGACTTTAGTTATATTGCAGTTTGTGGTTAATCAAAGATAGTATACGTACTTGACAAGTAATTTTAATAATTTATTAAAAGAATAAGGAAATATGATAGGCATGCAAATCAGAAAATGGTTTTAAATTTTTCCTGATTTGCATTACTTTTAGTTTTGCGATTTAAAATTATTAAAATATAAATAACTTTAAAATGATAGCCAAATATTACAATAGTTTAAAAGAAGTAACTTATTTTACAATAAAAATTCAAAAATAATTAAATAGGAGAGGTAGAAAATTGAAGGAAACTATCTTACAATCAAAGGGAAAAGTTATTAGTTTGGAATGGGATAAGGACTAGGAATTATTAGCAATATTATAGGTAAAATATAAATGAAAATTCAAATTAAAATAAAAAAAGAAAAAGATAGAAGATATAGTTTAGTGGTTTTTTTTTTTGAAATATAGAAGTATATTTCTCATAAAATACGGCGTTTCAAACCAGCTTTTATCTAATATCAAATAGATTATTATTTTATAAAGAAAATTAAATATTTAGCATAAGCATAATCTCTTTTTTTTCAAATCATTTTAGGAAAATTAAACTTGTGTATTACTCTGGAATGTTTTCTCCAACACCTTATAATAGTTAGATTTAGAAGAAAAATCCAAGGGAAGTTTCATAAGATGGTCTAAAACCCATCCAGTCCTTGCAATAGGTACTGAAAAAGGTATCCTTTACTTCTACAACAAAAAAACATAAAAGAAAATTCCTACTATGGGTAAACACTCGAAAAGAATTTCAACTGGTGATTGGAATGATGAAGGTTTGTTGAGTAAATAATAATATTAAATTTTAAATTTAAATTAAAAATAATAAATTAATTATTTACCATATTATTGAAAATGATCTTCTAATCAATAAATTTTTTATTACTTTAGTAACTGGTAGTGACGAAAAAGTACTTACTGTCAGTAGTCATAATAGTGATTCTAAGGGTGAATCTATTACTGTTCAACATGAACCCAGTAATCTTTAATGGGCTCGTTAAAAGACAGATGATCGTGACAGCTCATAGAGAACTATAACTTCAATTTTAAGTAATAAGAGTATATTAATGTATGATCTAAATACTAAGAAGTAGCCTCTTGAGTTAGTTTATGAACCAAAATATGGAAAAATCATAGATTATTCCCTATTTGGTGATGGGTATATAGTTACAGGTTTTACTGAAGGTTATGTCGCTCATGTTTCTACCCATTTATGTGAATTGAGTAAAATTGATTTTAAAAAATATTTTTTATGAAAATATTTAAAATTTTGAAGGAGATGAAATCTAATCAAAAAGAATCTTCTAAAGTTCCTTAGATGCCCTTTGCACGAATGATATCATTTATAAATTAGCCGTTGCAGGAGAAAATTAGATTCATATTTATAATCTCGGTACCTGGGAAGAAGTTAAATCTTAAAGAATTGAACTTCCAAAAGCAGCTGGTAATGTTACCAAAATGCAATGGGCAAACAATGGTTAATTACTTGTTATTGCTACTACAAATGGTCATTTATATGGTTATTTAACTAGTATTCCTTTCCTTACTGGTACTTATGGTTCTATTGTTTCGGTTTTATCCTCATTTACCGAGGTTTCTATTGTTGATACAAGCAGGATTAATTAAATATAAAATGTTTCTTCTATTAATTTGGATAATGAACCAGGTTTCTTATCTCTAGGTCTTTACCATCTAGCAGCAGGTATTTTTTTAAATAATATAGATATTGTTAATTAAAAAAATAAAAAAATAGGTATTAATAATAATGTATGGTATTATCTTTGGTTGGATCAAAAAAGAAATGGTATTATAAAGGGAGGAGAGATGATTCAAAAAAGAGAATATATAGGAAGTGTTAAAGATATTAGATTAAATGAATTCTGGTCTGCTGTATTAACTGACGGTAAATGTATTCTACATCCTATCCAACCTAATAACAACATCAAAGATTAGTAAACATTTAACTAACAATAAATAAAACTGAACTTATATAAATTAATTAACTAATTAATAGAAAATTCCCTTAGATTGAAACTGATAAAGGTATTACAGGCATTGGCTTAACAAATGATTTCTTGATAATGCTTGACTCTGCAGGAAAAATTAGATATTATCATCTCGAAGATTAAACATTTATTGTTGAATATAAACCTGCCGATTGTTAATTAGTTAAAATCTATCCTAATTTCTCAGGCACAAGAGTTATCTGCTTCGATAATAAGGGGTCAGCTTATTTATTCGAACCTGCATAAGAATAATTCTTTATCCTTGATCATTTCCCCTAAAGAGCAGAAAAAGTTTTATGGGATTAAAAAGATCCAAATTTATTTGCTGTTTAATAAAATGACATACTCCTTTCTTTCATTATTAACAAAAATAATATTAATGGTACTTTAATCTAGCCCGTTAAAGAATTATTAGCTATAGAAGGTAATTCATTAATTAAATTGTACGAATTAAAAAATAACAAAAAAATTTATTTTTACAAAAGATTTAAAAAATCCTGGCCCACCTGTATAAACAGTTCTCGATAGAGGCGTTAAACCTTTGTCATTATCTAATGGCCTCCTTAAATGCTTTACTCAAAGTGGTAGTATTAATGGTTAGAATCTTACTTCTCACAGTTATTTAAGTAGCTATAAGGGTAGAGATGATTCTGATTAAGGACACTATAGATACTTCTTATAAAATTTATAACTACATAAATACAATTCCTGTTTGACAGCTGCTTAATTGCTAAATAATGTTGTTATTTATAGAGAACTTGGTCGTAAGGCCTTGGAATTTGTAGAATTAGATGTTGCTTTAAAAGCTTACTAACTTGCAGGAAACTTATCAATGGTAAATTAAATTACTGTTAATGATATTAAATATATTTTAAATAAAAACTAATACAAGGTTATGACCATTTAAAGCTTCTAACATATTAATGAAAAGAATATTATTTATGGTAACATAGCTATGATTTTAGGACAGTATGACTTGGCTTAAGAGTTGTTTATGAAGTCTTCTTAACCTATCTTAGGTCTTGAAATGAGATGCGATATTTAAGATTACTTAACAGCTCTTAATCTTGCAAAGAGTATTGCTCCTCAAGAAGAACCTTTTATTTGCAGAAGACTTGCCTTTTAAATTGAAGTAAAATTTTTAAGCAAACTTACAGAATTTAAAATTTGAAATTTTACAAAGAATTAAGGGAATAATCAAGAAGCTAGAAAATTATATGAAAGAGCAGTACTAAATAAGGATGACCGCCCTCAAGATAGAAATAAAATTGATAGCCATAATTAACTTTGTTTTGCAGGTATCTCTCGTACCTCAATTAAGCTTGGTGATATTTAAAGAGGTGTTACAATTGCAAAAGAACTTATTGATAATAATGTAATAAACTTAAGACTTAAGAATTGTCAATATGTATTGAAATTTATCTTTTTAAATAATAGATTGTTATTGAAATTGCTGTTGTATGTGAAAATATGAAATAATACGTTGAAGCTGCAGATCTCTACTAGAAATCTGGAATGTTAGAAAAAGCTGCTTCATTATATATTGAATCCAAATAATTTAAACTTGCTGCACCTTTGATTAGTCTGATTAAATCTCCTAATCTTCTTAAGTAATACGCCAAAGCTAAAGAATCTGAAGGAGCCTATAATGAGGCTGAATAAACATACGAATAAGCAGAATCTTGGGAAGGTACACTAATTTATTTGATGAATAATTAGTTTATTAATTTATTAAAATAATCAAACATTGATATTGTTTAATTAAAAAACTCATTATTTTCTAAACTAAATAAACCTTTATATTCTATTATAAAAATAGATGTTGTCAGACTTAATTTAGACAAGTTAGATAATTTAAGAAAAGCTAAAGCTGTTTTGAGAACTAAGGTATTTAAATTTGTGGAAAAACATTATAAAGATATAAATTAAAATAATTTTTAATAATTTAGTGTGATACAAGTACCGTTTGTTTAATGGTTGCTAGTGTTTGTGAAAAGCAAGGAAACTATGTAAATTAATTTATTATTATTGAAGATTATTATATTAAATATTAAATCATTATATTTAGGATGAATTAGTAGAATTTATGCTGTAAGCTGGTAAAAAAGAAGAAGCATTCTAAAAAGCATAATAATACAATGTTATGGATGCTTATTCTGATAATATGAAGGACTTTACTCTTGAAGAACGTCTTCGTATTGCCTAATATTATGAAAACTAAGGGTAAATAATTTTTTATTTAAAAGAAAATTTTAAATGTAAATAATTAAAATTAAAAAGTATTTGGGTCAAGGCTGCTAAGCATTTTGAATAGGCTAAGAATCCTACAAAATCACTTAAACTTTACTTTAAGGCTGGAGATTAATTTATTGATGATATGATAGAACTCGTTAGCAGAAATAAGTAATAAGAATCTCTCCAACAGACACTTCTTGACTACATGCTTGAAGGAGAAAAACCTAAGGATCCTATTTATCTTCTTAAATTTTATGATAGAATGGGTAAATTAAAAGTGTTTTATTTTCCTAAATAAATATTTTTTTAAATAAAATAAAAGGTAATATTTAATCGTTAGTCAAAGTCGCTATTACTATTGCTAGCGATGAACATGATTAAGGAAATTACAAAATTGCTCATGAAAGATTATTTGAAACTTATTAGAAAGTCAGAGAGCATAGTGTTGCTATTCCTTTTGATTTAGAACAAAAGTTAATGATCATTCATTCTTATATTTTAGCAAGAAAGTATTTAGCTTATAGAGAAGAAGATAAAGAAATAGAACTAGCAGGTAAATAAATATATTTTTAATTAAAATAGTCTTAAGCTTGAATGGTATTTAATTTGTATTTTTAATTAAATATAAGCATGGTTACTGAATAGAGTATGTAAGAATATCAGCTAGTTCCCCACCCATGCTGTTAATATATTGACATCAGCTGTAATAGCTGCTATGAAAAGTAAAAATAGACCTCTAGCTTATAAATGGTCTGTAGAATTAGTTCGCCCTGAATATCGCTCTCATATTAACGATAAATACAAAACAAGAATTGAAAATATAGCCAGAAAACCTCTTAAAGAAGAACCAATTGAAAATAAAACTGAATGTCCTTTCTGCAAAGTAAGCTACCCTCATTTCTAAATAGATTTGAAAGTTAAAAATTTTAATTTTTTAATAAAAATAGGAATATATTGGAGAGTTTCAACTAGTTTGTGATTCCTGTTAGAATAGCATTCCATTCTGCATCGCTTCAGGAACGTAAACAAAATAATTATTTTTTTATAGAAATTAATCCCTAAATTATTTATTAATTAGCCATGTCACAGCTACCTAGCTATGTTTCTGTCCCTCATGTAAATTCCCTGCTAATCACAATTACTTTGTCAAGTATGTTGAATCAGAAGAAGGCAGATGCCCTATGTGCTCAATTTAAATTAATCTTAACGATTTAAAAGTGGTAAATAATTAAACTCTTATTATGAAAAATTTATTGATTAATAAAATTCATTTAAATAATATTTTTCTTAGGAAAATCCTGAATAGGCTGGATCTATATTAAAGTAGTTGAGGGCTACAAAATAAGGCACCGATTAAAAGAAGAAATGAATGAATGTAAAGAAATTAGTGCGTAGGAATAATATATAAATACTTTTATATTAACTATTATCTAATTAAAACTATTCAAATAATTAATTTTGTATACAAAAAATATGTTTTACTTTTGCATCTCCCCATCCATTAACTTACCTCCCTGCCCACCTACTTACTTACTTACATAGCTACCTACCTATCTATTAATCATTTTAAAGAAAATTCAAATTTATAAAATTGTATCTGCTATCTCTTTATATACAGTTAGTTAATCTTTATCTAACGGAAAATATAAATCTTTTGATTTTATTTCCTAATGATATATTTAAATTAAAGTGTAACAAACCAATTAATTCCAACTATTTTGTTCATTACTTTAGAAAATATTTAAATGAAATTTAGTAAATGAATTATCAATTTAAATGATAACGTTATGAAATAAAAATATAGTACTTTTCTTTCATATTTCCTAACATTTCTTCCTTATTTAAGGATTCTAAATTGTATTAAACAAACTTGAGATTGATTTTTGAGAATACGTAACTGAATTAATAAAAACATTAATTTTTCCAAATACTTTCAAAGTTGAGCTGGTAAATCCTAAATTTTATTTTAAGAGAAATAGAAAAATTTGGTATGACTGATTAATTCTATTTAAGATATCGAAATATTAAGTTGATTCATTAATTTTTAAAGGGATCAAGGTATTTTTTATCCAATAATCAATATATTTTCTAAAGAAATTTAATTTATAGCAGAATAAAACACATTCCATACACTCATCATCATGGAAAGATGTCTTTTGAGAAAAACATCCATTTCTTTACCATTATCAGATTCTAACTCCTCTGATGGCAAGAATTCTAATCAAGTTTACAGTTTTAAACACACTATCAAGTGTGTCTCTGAAAATAACATTCTTTTTATGAAGAATTAATGTTTTTCTCAAGAATCTATTAATGAAATAACCTTTTCAAACCAAGATATAATATGGAATGATAAACCCAAATCAATTCATTAAATTGATTATAAACGTGTTTTTAACATAAAATCTTAATTCTATGTTGGAAAGGCAATAGACGATCAAAATTTCTATGAAGAAACAGAAGAGGAAATTAAACTCGAATGTAGTGAAGAAAGAGACTACTTGCCCAGCTCATTTAAATCAATTATAAAAAATAATGATAGAGACTTTAAAAGAGGAGAAGTATTTCTTAGTGATTCTAATGATACCTTAGATATCTTGTCTAACTTAATATCTTCAGATAATAAAATAGATTATCCTACTCATAAAGAATAAGGTGTCTAATAAAGAAAAATATCATTCCATTAAAATGTGCTAAATTATGAAATTAACAGCTTAAATAGTGCCGATTTTATCAAATCAAGCGAGGAAGAGAAGTTTGAAAGTTCATCAAAATCCAGCGAATTAGAAAATTAGATTAATTATGTGAATGACGGAAACTAAATTAATTTAGATAAAGAGTAACTTTATCTTGGAAACGAAGACAAAGAGGAAGTTAACTCTTTTGTTTCTTACTACTCTTTCAATAGAGAAATTACTAAATGGAAAGAAAATAATTGGCTATTAGATTAAAATGTAAACGAAAATAATTAGTAGAGCAAAGCATAGGAAAATTCAACAAAGAAGGAAAAAATTAATAATAACCCAATCAATATTCTCAAAAAAATCGTTTCCCTTTGTAACTTAAATTTCCTCACAAAGAAAAACCCTGAAAATAGATGTACTGAATCTGAAGAGTCTTTCTTATCATTCTCATCAGGTAATATTAGAAAAAATAGAAAAACATTAAATTAAAATAAGGATGAAACTAGACAACATAAAGATGACTCTTTCTTCTATGAAAATACAGAATGGCTGGATGACTTTCAAAATTTAGATTAAGATACTAATTATAATTAGGAAGATCAAATATTTTAATAACAACAACACCTTGAATTAGAAACGAATTTAATTTCATCAAATTCAAGCAAATAATTAATAAATAAGGAATTAAAAAATCCTGATTCTTCTACTACATCTATCTTGGAATTAAAAGATGCATCCGACGGGCTTAATTTACATTAAAAATAAATTCACGTAATTTAGCAAAATACCTATAATGATGCAATTAGAAACAGTACTTAAGAAAACGTTGCAAAAGATATTCAATCATCTTAAATCAACCAATAATAGTAGCTCTATTTTTCTTCGTGCTCATATGAAACACAACAACTAGCCTAAATATAACTTAGTATTTTAAGAAAAATTTAAAGTGCATCTAATTAATTAAATAAGAATTCTGGTGAAATTATTAGAGATTGGAAAAAATCTAACTTTAACTAATAATATTTTGATTAATTAGCAAACTCTTCTTCACAAATTTTTGAAGATTAAAGTAAATTATATGATAAGTATTAAAGCCAGAAGAATATTATAGAAAAAGAAAAGAATTAATCTGATTAATGTGAGATTTGCCTCACTCCTTATAATGATGCTTAAAAGTAGTAATATTCTATGAAATGTCAGCATTTTTACTGTAAAGAATGCTTTATTTTGTATATGAAACAATGCTATGACTCTGGGAAGAAATTTTATGAAATAAAATGCCCTTAAGAGGATTGTAATACATTAGCTAGCATGACTGATCTAAGCAATTTTTTCAGCTTATAATAAATTTCTAACTTGAGCAATTAAATTACTAATGAATTTATTTTGTTAAATAATCTTTACTCTGTTTGTCCTTCTTTAAATTGCTCTGTAGCTTAGAAAATAATTCTTTAAGAAGACTAAAGATACCAAAGGATTTTTGACAATAGAATTTAAAGAAATGTTTTTTGTCCAGAGTGCTAATTCGATTACTGCAATCTATGCAAAAGATCTTCTCACTTACCTCTTACTTGTAATCAATATAATTAATTGAAATTGTTATTCAATCAAGAATGGATCAGTTAAAACACTAAAAAGTGTCCAAATTGTTTTATCAATATTGAAAAGAATGACGGATGTAATCATATGACTTGCTAGTATTGCCATTTTGAATTTTGCTGGATATGTATGTAATAATTTCTGAATTCATCCCATATTTGTTAGAATATAAATACTATTAGACAAATAGATCCTGAATAAACTTAAGATATTGCAAGAATTCAGTATTACTCAGAAAAGAATAATATCTATAAAGAATCCATAATTAAATTAAAGAACCAAATAAGGGAATTCTTAAATTAATTTTAAAATTAATCATCTAATGATCTTTCAGATGAAAAATTTAAACAAGTTCTTAAGATTGAAAGAGCTTATAATTTTGCTATTTTTGCTTAGCAATTTAACTAAAACTTATCCCTTTTACTCTACTTATTAGGATAAAACAATTCCAATGGAGATATTGTTAAAAAGCAAACACTTTTTTAATAAAATATATATTTGCTTACTTAATCACTATAAAAAGTTCAAGATTCTTCTTAAAGTTATAGCAAAAGCTATCTTATGGATTAAATTACCCATTAAGTAGATTCTCTTATTAAAGACTTAGAGAAAATCATCTATTAAGCAACCCATTTAAACTCTACAAATATCAACCATCCTTAAATGTATGTTCTTTCTTTTCTTTTAAAGAATGATAAATGAAAATAAGCTTGAGGCTCAAGATAATATTGAATGAGTTATTTAAGGATGAGATACAGAATAATCAACACACCAATTTTAAAGAAATAATAAACAATACCATTTTTTACAATCTTCTTCTTAGCAATTTATATAAAAATCAATAAAATATTTTCTTAGCAACTAATAACCTTTCCTATCCAAAACAATTATTTTATAAGCATTATATTCATATTATCTATCATTATAACTAAAATTAATTTTTTTATCAATTCATATTCATACATACCCTAAATTTAAATTCAAAAATAATGAATTTTTACAATTTTTGAGATTGGATGGTTTCTTTCTAATTAAACTAACTAATCTATTAATATCTCTAAGATAAATAATCATTAGATAATTCTTAAGCTAGGAATTCGCAATCTCAGAGGTTTTCATGATTAAATATTCATATAAAAATTAATAAAAGTTATAACTCGCTCTACAAAACTCTATTCTAATTTATTTTCTTTTTCAAAAACATAAAATTTTTTGTTTGCATAATTAAGAAGATATTTTTAATTTTTTATTACGCTAGCTAGCTAATCCTTGTTAAAAAACTCCATTTATTAGAAAATGATAAGAATAATGTTAAAATCTATATTACTATTTCAAAATAATTTGAAATCACAAATTATATAATTATACTAAAAATTCTAGTGTATAAATATCATAAAATCCCCCATCTTACCATAATACATTCTCTTAAAGTCTTTTTATATTGAAATCCTTCCAATATAGTTATTAAAAATAGCATTAGTTTTGAAAAAGTGTTAATTTTTTGAGTTTTTTTCTAAATTATTGTATTAAATTATAGACTATTTTACAAAATATGGTAGATTTTTTATGTTTTTAAGCTATTTTTAAGTTCACAAAACCAAAATTAAGTGTGTCTAGTTTAGATCAGAGAGGATCTGAACTAAAAATATGAGAAATAAAAGAAAAAATATTAAAAGAGATGAAAAAAAGGGGAGAAAATTTTGAATTTTCCTCTGTTTTTTTTTAGATTTTTTGGTTTTGTTTTGTTTTAATTATTATTTTAATTATGAGAGAGCGCCACAATCAATTAATTAATATCATATCTCAGATATAATAGGAAATATAAAAGAAAATTTTACTAAGAATTAGTCTAAGATTTTGATTGATTGATTAATAACTAATTGATAATTTATCAAGTTATCATTAATATCAATGTTTGATTGTGTTAATTTCTAAGCATTTCTTAATGAGTATCTTACCAGTATTTATATGTATAAAAAAGAGACACCAAAGAAATAATATATTTCAAATTAATAAAAAATCTATTCAATCTAGATTTGTATTTATCAGGAAAACTAAACACAATCTATACCCCTACACTTAGCTCTGATTCCTACCTAAATTAGCGCAGCACTACACAAAAGAATTCGCAGCCAAATCAACATTCAAGATTACAAAGGAAGTAAAAATCAAAAAAATGAGCAGGAACAGAAATACTGATGCAGATGATATGATGAGAAACCTCGGTGATGATGAGGAGTATGAAAAGTAAATTGAAGAAGAGGAAAACAACGAAGTCGATGAAGAGGAGGAAGAGGAAGAAGATGACGAATAAAATGATTATGAGAAAGATGGTTTCGTCGTAGATGATGATGATTCTGAAGAAGAAGAAGAAATCGAAGATAATTAAGAAGAAAGGGAGAGACGTCGTCTCAAAAAAGAAAAGCGTAGATAAAAAAAGCTAGAGAGACAAAATCAATAACACAAGCGTATCCTCAAGAAGGTTAAAAGAGTTTAATCAGAAGATGATGAGGATAACAACAATTATAACTAAGATTTAGAAGAGTATCATGAAGATTCTGAAGGTGTAATTCCTTAACAAAAAAAATAAAAACCTAGTAGAACAGATTATGATAATGCATATGACGATTAAATGGAGGGTGAAGGAGACGCTATGGATGACCTTATAGAAGATGAAGGTGCCTTTGCAGGAAAGTATGGAAGATCCTCTGCCTTCTAAGATCTTTTCATAGAAGATGAATCAGGAGGTGATATGGAAAATGAAGATGAAGAAGATGTAATTTATTTATTTTATTGCTATATTCAAACTAAGTTTCAGTGAATAGACTTTAATAATTAAAAACATCAATAATGCTACCAATATATGTTTGAAATATCTTATCAGTATCCAATTGTTAATACTACTAACATTGGAAGCTAAAAAAAATAATACTGAAAGAAAATACCTGTAGCATAAGAGATTTAGGAAATAAATTTAAAAAGTAGAATTAACTTATTTAATGAATCTTTATTAATATTCAAGCAAAATAAGGAAGTCGATGACTATGTTGATGTCAATTAGCTTTTCGAACCCGAAAATATCAAGAATCGTTATGAACGTGAAGATGATAAGAAAATCAAGGAGGAAGATATCCCTGAGCGCTTATAATTGAGAATGATTGGGTAAAACTTATTTAAAATCTTTATAAAATGATTAAAATCTATGAATATTAAAAAAGACGTAAAATCCCAGATCCTGAAGAGTTGATGGAAGAAACCAAATGGATATCTGAAAAGTTAAAAACAAGCAAAGATTATAAGGGAAATAAAAAGTTAAATGATATTCACTTCCACTCAAAGATTTTCTCATTCCTCTAATCCCTTCACTTTGACAAGGAAGAAGTTATGTATATTTACACTTATAAGAAGAATGAATTCCATCCTTAAATTGACCTTGATGATTTGTGGAGGTTATATGATTTAGATGGTGAATGGGCACTATTCAATAGATAAAAGCACCGTATTCAATAACAAATCTAACAACTTAGATAGGAATTAGACAACACACCACTCTTGATCTAAAATAATATCATAGATCCTGAGTAAGTCAGAAAGGTTGAAGAATTCTTCCATAAAACTTACGATTTACAATCTCTCAAATTCATCAAAGAATACTTTGATTATCTCTTTATTAAAATCTATCCTTAAAAGGATCATTAAAGACTTAAAATTCGTAAAGATCGTAGAACTAGAATGATTAATACTTACATTTAGTGTAAAGTGCACCTTTAAGTTCATGCATTAACTCTTCCTCCTTATGAACTTGTCAAAAATCTAGAAGATATGAATTTAACTAATTAACCCGAAATTCAATAGAATAAGCCACAAGCCTATGCTGAAAATTTAATCAAGCTTAATCCCAGTGTTTCTTGTATGAAAGAAGTAAAAAATAACAATATCAATTTAAAGTATAAAATAATTTTTTTATTATCAATAGCCACTAGAAGCCTTAGAGTGTATGGTTGATTATTTATCCAATGAACTTTATTATTATCCTCCTCTTAAGAAGTGGTTCGTCGAAATGTTCAAATAAAAATGTTTCATCTCAACCGAACCTACTGAGCTTGGTAAAAAGTAATTGGACATGTTCCATCATCTCTATCCTACAAAGAGAATTTACAAGCGTAAAAAAAATCTTTTTTAATGAAAAAAGCTGATTAATTTTATAAATAATAAATTTAGGTCCTTATTCCTACTTCACTGATGATACCTGGTTGCTCATCGAAGAAGCAGAAAGACTCAATCTTATTACTGTTAAAATCTTCTTAAAGAGTGGAAATGAAAGTAATTCTGAAAAATCTGATGAATTAGTTGAATTAATTAGCAAGCATTACTGTATTTCCTTAAAGAATTTAGAAAATCCTCTTAAACAAATTAATTCTGAATGGAATTTCTTCCGTAAATACAACATTGAAAATGTTTGTGATAAATTCTTGTAAATACATTTTCTTTACTATCTTTTATTTGGAAAACTAAAAATATTTTTTTAAAAAAAAGTATTCCTCAAGCCTAGTAGCTTATTAGAACAGAGTTGCACGAAAATGCAGAAAAGTGGGTTGTTTCACAATGCTAATAGAAATTCCACAGTATGATTAATGTTGAACCTCAAAAGAATGGTAGAATTATGTCAGTTGTTTAAGACTCTGGTAGAATTGGAGTTGTATTTGTTGATGAAGTAAAATATTTATTTTTTATTATGAGATTAAAATATGTAATTTAATTTAATACAGAATGGTATCCCCAAAGATTCAATGATCTTAAATTACTTCACCAAGAAAGAAGATTAACTCTCACAAAAAGCAAGAGTAGAAAAGAGAGATGAAGAAAACCTTTTAGATGCTAAAATCAAATAATTTGAACCCTCCGTTGCAGTAGTAGCTGCTAATAGTATTGAATCCCAAAGACTTAAAAATATTCTTCATGAAAAGTGCTTTTCTTAATATGGGGATGATACTATTCCTTAAATTGTTGCCAAGTAGCCTCCAGTTGAAGCTTCTAGCACACTTCCTTAATATAAAGATCCTGTTTTGAGAGTTGCTCTTTCTCAAGGTATAATATTAAATATTTTAGAATTTTTGAAATATTTTTTTATCTAAATTATAATTAATATAGGTAGAATGATATTAAACCCTACTGCCGAAATTCTTTCTCTATGGAATGAAAACATATAAACTAATGGGTGCTTACATATTCCTTTTCATCCTTCAAAGGAATATATTAGTTTGGATAAACTCTAATATGCCCTTGAGAAATGTTGTAATCAAATAGTAAATTTCATGGGTGTAGAAATGGATATGCTATAAGATTAACCCCATCTCAAGCACCTTCTATAACACGTTTGTGGTCTTGGTCCAAGAAAATCAATGAAATTAAATGAACTTTTAGAAAAGAATACTTTGATTTATGAAAAGGAAAAGGAAGTCCCTAAAAAGAGAGAACTTCTGATTACTCAACTAGAAATCAAGAATAACGTATTTAAGAATATGAATGGTTTTGTTAGATTTAGATTCTCAAGAGATCCTCTTGAAAGAACAAGAATTAATAAAGAATGTAATAAACTTTCTAATTTTATTCCAAATTTATTAACCCTTTATCTATTTATTAATAGTGTATAAGATCTCTAAAAAGATTTGCAAAGAAAGTGCTGATAATTTGTAAGGTAAAAATTAAACAGAAGATGAATTCGTAGAATATGTTATGAAAAATCCTAAGAATATCGAAGCTATTGATCTAGAAGATTATGCCCAATAACTTGAAGAAAAGAAAGGCTAATCAAATATGGCTCCAGTTCTTGATTTCATTAAGGATGAACTCATTAACCCATTCTTTTATAAGAAGAATCCATTTGAAGCGATCAGTGACTAAGATTTATTCTTCAAGATGATTAAAGAAAGTCCATAGACCTTCCGTAAAGGTATGATTGTCTCAGCAAAGATTATGTCAATTAGGCCTAAAGAAAATCAACACAAATAACATCAACTTTTGGTGAAGATCATAGATAATGATTTGAAATCTAGCATACTCGTAAAAGAAGAGGAGGCTAAGAATTTCAAGGTTGGTGATATCATTAAAGCTTACGTAGACTAAATTTTAGTTTTAGACTCAAAACGCCCAAAAGATGCAATTACTCGTTTCGATGTTAATTGTGTAAATCTTACTCTCCACGAAAAAGACTTTAATAAATTAGTTTTAGAAACTCACAGATAATTCTCTGAAAGCTCTATTAGCTCAACATTCAAGGTAATTATCCTTAATTAATAAATAAATTTTTAAATAATTTTTATCTCTTTATTAGTTTTCTGAATATGAAGATAAACCTCTTGGTATTGATGTTACTGCAAGAAAGGCTAAAAAGTTTGAACCCAGAAAAATTGCTCATCCCAATTTCAAAAATATCAGTATCACTGATGCTGTTAGACTTTTAAAGAATGCTAAAAATGGTGAATTTATTATTAGACCTAGTTCAAAAGGTAAACAATACCTTGCCATTACTTGGAAATTCTTCGATGATGTGTATGTTCATTTATCTCTCAAAGAAGAAATTTAACATACAGAAAAGACTTTACAAACTAAGTATATCCTTAATGAAAAGGATACCTTTGATAACTTTGATGAAATTATTGAAAGGTAAGAATTTTTTAAAGAAAATTTCAGTAAATAATGCAGCTCTTATAAATAGATATATTATCCCTTGTAACAATCATATGAATTCCGTGAAAGATCACCGTAAATTCTCTAAGAATAGCATGGAAGATATCGAAAAGGAGTTAAAGAAAAACAAAGAAGAATAGCCTGATATTATTCATTATGCTTTCTGCTGTGTGCCCAAATACCCACAATTTATTGTCTTACTATATTGCTCTAGATAAGATTCAGTTACTAAAGAATGGATTAAAGTAAAGTATCATGGTTTCTACTTCCATCAATAATACTTTGAATAGTTTAAGGATCTTATTATGTGGTTTAAGAATAACTTCCACACTCCCGATTATAAGAAGCATGTGAAGAAATCTGAGGAACCCTTTGCTCCTAAAACTCCTTCTTACAGTGGATCTAGCAGTATTGGTATCAAACAGGAAGGTGGTGTTAAATATGAGAAATCTGAAAGAGGTGTTGGAGGCTAAAGTAAAAATTTAACTAACTTATTAATTTGAATTAACCTTTTTTAATTTAAAATATTAAAGAATGCTAAAATTGTGGTAGATATGGACATGCTGCAAATAATTGTAAAAACAAACGTTCTTCTTATAGCTCTTCTTCTGGACCTGGTGGTAATTCTAGTGCTAGTAAATTATTTTTTATTAAATTAATTAATTTTAAATTAATCTTTTGCTATTTTAATAGAATAATGTTTCCACTGTAAAGGAACTGATCACTTTGTAAAAGATTGCCCCACAAGAAATCACCAAAATTAAAGAGGTAGTTATAATAACAATAGCAGTAGTAGCAGGAGAGATAGAAGCTAATAATAGTCTCGCTCTAGATCTCGTTCTTTTGATAAGGATTATTGAAATCATAGTCAGATATTAGTAATCTTTAAGATTTACTAAAAGATGAAATGAATGCCCTCTCAATTAAAATGATAAATAATAAATAAATTCTTTATTAAAAATTTGATTTTTCAACTAAAATTCTTCTATTATATATAAAATTACTGGTGTATGTATGTATGGATGTTCATTTCTCATAGTTTAGAGTTCAAGAAATTATCTAATAAAAAAATTCTTTCATTTTTTAAAAGCTTTTCCTATCAAAAATGATATTATTTAATTGAAATTACTATTAAATTAAACCCAAAGAATCATTGCATATTACATATAGCTTGATAATTAGTTAAGAATTCCTATCAGATTTTTTATCAATTTATAGATAGACCCATATATCTTTTAAGATTTTTACACGATTGTATTGCTTATGTGTTTCAAATTAATTTAATTTATTCATAAAATAGTTGGAAATCAATAACAAATATTATTTTAGAGATAAATAGGAAAACAGAGAAGAAGATAAAATGGTTTTGTCATTAGTTAAAGACACTGTTAAAGAAATTGCCAATATGAAAGTCAGAAAGATTCTCATTCAAGGCGCCAGTTTAGCAATGATTGTAGGTTCTGCATTGATGATTTGGAAGACATTAATGGTACTCACATTAAGTGATTCTCCAGTTGTTGTAGTTTTGAGTGGTAGTATGGAACCACTTTATTATAGAGGAGATATCCTCTTCTTATATAATCGTGAAGAAAAGATTTTAACTGGTGACGTAGTAGTGTATCAAAATGGTGAGTAAGAGATTCCAATTGTTCATAGGGTAATTGCAGCATAAGAAAAAGAAGGAGAAGAATATTATGTTTTAACTAAGGGTGATAATAATTCATTGGATGATAGAGGCCTCTACTCTCCTCCTAAATTGTGGATTAATAAAAAGGATATTCTTGGTAAAGTTAAGGGCTACATGCCTTACCTTGGTATGGTTACAATTATTTTAAATGATTACCCTACTGTAAAGTACATCGTTTTAGGTTTGATGGGCCTATTTGTATTAATAGCTAAGGATCCCTAAAGCTGAAATTTTAGGAAAATGGAGTTATTTACAAATAAATAGAATATAATTGTACTGTATTAAATGAATTGATTTTATGGTATATGTTTTATGTAGTAAATGAATTTAATTTGAAATTGCTATTGATATTACTTAAATAGATGTACACACAATTTATTTTATGATCTGATTGAATATAAATTAGATATTTATTTATATTTGTTAAACGTGTTGAATTATAATACTGAGGCTTGGATATATTATATTTATGGTTTTTTAATAAAAAGATTTGCCTTGTATTTCCATAATTGCAATTAAATAAATCAATTAATGACTTATTCAAAGAAAATAACTCAAAGTAATTGAAAGTTTAATCTATTTTAAATTTAAATAATTATAAAAATAAATTCAAAAGTACATAAGCCATTACTCTAAAAAACATAATAAATAATTTCAAATGTCTTATAAAATAATTAATTATTAAGCTAGTTTTTAATTCTAAAATTCAGTTGGAATTTAAAATAGTAAAGAAATACAAATCAATTTATATCAATTTCAGAAATAAATAAATACTATTTATAAAATTATATACATACATGTTTAAATAAGTTGGTTGATTTATTAATTAGTTGATAGATTGATTGATTGATAGGTTGGTTGGTTGAATTTGCTTTTCACTTTTAAATTAAAATATTAATTGTTCTAAAAACCTATTTAAAAAAATAGATTTTTAAATGATTAAAATAAAATACATTTTATTGAAATTTGTATATTTAAATTTATTAAAATGTTAGTTAATATCTTTGATTTAAGATTCAATTAAGTAAACTCAGTCTTCCTTTGTCTAAAGCTAAAGTCATTGATTTGTTATATATCATTTATTACTATTAAAATTTCCTAATAGTTTAACTAAACTAATTTTCATCTTCTTAAGAGAAATTTGCTTCAGGATTAAATGACCCAGATCTCTTTCTGGATTTTCTTATCTAGTTTTGTTATTTTTTTTAAGGTGAACTTGATAGATTTTTTTATCTTAGAATGATTTCATTTAATTAATCCTCCTAAATTATTACACTTTTTTTAAATCTTAATGGCTAAATCACAGGAGATACAGTCTTCTATTCTTTTTATTTTTTTTCTTCAGCAGCTAATCTAGCCTTATTCCAGCTATACTGTTAAGTTTAAGCTAATTATGAAAGTGGTAATTTAATACATTATTAATTAATGTCTAGATTTAGATTATATTGAGGAACTTTAAATTCCTCAACTTTTCTAAAATCCATATATGTTTAGTCTTGTTTGTATCTTAATTGTTCTGATCTGTCTTTAAACTCCTCCTCTTTAATATCATTTATAAAGTCTTCCATTGTTTCTGAAATTATATTTAATATTCCTTCAGTAGATTATTCTTTAAATTCTTTAAAATAATTATGCTTGTTAATAGCATATACTTAATGACTAAATCCTTTTAATTCACTTTAATCATAAAAGTATTAATCTTATTCATCAATTTCATCCTCCTGTGGATTATAGGTCATTTATTCCTAACTTTTTCTCTTAGTTAGGCTATTATAATCAGGTTATTCGCTATGTTTTTTAATAGAAACAGTATTTTTTTCTAGCTTACTACTCTCTCTTCTTTATTTATTCTGATTAACTGATACAAAATCTAATCCACTTTCATTCATTTTTTTTAATGTTGTTATTTATTAGAAATATTTCTTATATGATTATTTTCTATTTTAATACTTGATTTATATTTCTTCAATACTCTTTTTCTTTTTTACAAGCTTCTCTGATTCATCTTCAGGTAGTTTATTCATCATTTTAAGATACTCTTTATTATTAGGTAATATAACTTTACAAATTTAGTCTTATTGATTTTGATCATTAGCAAAGATATTAGAATCAAAACCAAGCAGATGCTAATAATTTTGAATTAATTTGTATTTTTCTTATAATCTCCGTTTATAAGAGTTATCTTTTTGAGAAATTTATAAGGGGAAAGAAAACTTTTTATAATTTTTAGCTATCCCACTTCCAACTAATGTATCATCTAAGTTGATATTCATATTTTTTAATTCTGAATGTATTTCTTCTCTTATTTAATCCAATTCTTCTTAAGTGAGCTATTTAATTTGATTTAACTCATGTAGCTGGTCAAACTAATCTTATTCGTATTCATCAACAGGAGTAGTTTAGTTATTTTCAGATGTTAAATTGTGGGTATAGTTTTAAAAACTTTCTGAATTTCCTTCTTAATTTTAATTTAATTAATCATACATCTTTGAAATCCTATTACCTAAATGCATATCTTTTTTAAGTAATGAAGGTCTATGTATTTCTCCCAAATGGCTATTACGGCTTTTTAATATTTAATTCTAGATGTACACATTACTTCTATTCCTCGTAAAAGGAACTTTATTTTCAAATGAACTACTTTCATTCTAATCTTCTTCATCATCTATAGGATCCATAAGTATCTCATCATTATTAATGATACCATTTGCCATATATCTTTCCATTTTATATCTTTTATTTTTATTATAGGCTGGGTGTTACTATTATTCAAAGGAATTTTGGGAGTTGTTTGTATCACTTTCATCTTACTCCGAATTAGTTATATCGTCTTCTACTCTACTGCTATGTATATCATATGCTGATATATCACTAGGTAAGTTTGACCCTCTCACTTTGGATTTCCTTCCACCAATATTATGAATTGAGGAACGAGAAGGATTAAAACCTTCTTATTGCTAATGATATTCAGGCTAATAACTAATTTCATTAGAAATTTTATCTATGAATTAGTTTAAGCTAAGTAATTCTTAATTGACATAATTTTCAATTTAACTTATTGTTTTTACACTATTTTCCTTTTTAAACTCCATTAAATCACATTTAAATGAGAATTCTCTTGTTCTTCCATTAGGTTAACTATCTTAACTATATTTTTTTAGCTTTATTTCTTATACCTTTTCTAATTATTTAAAATTCTCACTCCTCTCGCTTTTAAAAGTTTAAGGATTTATGGATTTTTATAAATTAGAATGTAGAGATGAATTGGAGGAACTTTCAGATAATTAAGATTGAGTATGTTGAGATTTACTTTTGTTCTAAGAATCTATAAATAATATAAATAAATATTATTCTCCCATAAAATTGTAGTTTAATTTTAATAATAATTTACTTGAATAAGATTATTGGTTTTAAGGAGAATCCTCTTGATCAATTTAATCAAGATCATCTAACAGGTTATCGGAAACTTTTCTTGAAAAAAATCCATTATTAATAGCAATATTTTCTCCATTTTAATTAAATATTTCATCATCTTTACAAAGAAATTAAGAAGAGTAAGAATTATTAATAGTATTTTCTTATAAAGGATTTTAATTTGAACCATTGATTGAATAAGTATTCTAACCAATACCTCCATTCTTAATGTTGCTCTAAAACTCGAACTAAGACGATGGAAGTAAAATTGAATCCCTCTTACCTAATACATAAAAATTGAGAATAAATTATAGATGCAATAATATATTTTTACATAGCAAAAAATTATATATGTTTACTTTTTTGATTTTGTGGTTATGGAGCAGGTGTTAATTGTTATTACTATAAATTAGAAGAGGCTCCTTATTATACTAGCAATTGTTTTTCTACTTTAACTTTATTTGAGCTGTTTGTTTTAATTGAAAGATTATCTTTATCTAATTATAGAGTAGATTATTCTTTGTTCTTTACACTGGGTAATCCAGAACTACTATAATTTTATGTATTAGTATTGTAGTTATTTGTATTTGAATCATACTATGAATCTGATTATCCATTTTAATATGATTGCCTATTTGACTATTCATTTTTCCCCCCTCCAATTTCAATATTCTCTAGAGATAAAAATGATTCTTTAATGTTTTATGAAGATACTATATTCTTAGGAGATTAAGATAATTTGATAACAGCTTATTAAGATTGAGAATTTTAAATTGTATTAAATTCAGCAGATTGCTATATTTCTCTCATATTATATGTAGTGAAATAAGTACCATTTATCAATTAGTTCTCCTAAATTATACTATTTTCTTACCCATCATCGTCATCTAATAAATAGTCTCTCATTTTTTAATTTATTATAGAAGATGTAATTTCTTACAAGTTCTCAGCTTCCTCTTAGCTTAGCTAATATTTTTCATTTTTCTTAAATGAAGTTATTATATTTTTCATATATCCAAGACAGAAATACTATTACAAACATTTATCTTTGTGTTTATTAATCTTGTTAGAGTTCACTGTGATAATCTTTTCAAAGTAATCGAATAGACTAACCCAATTTTTATATATTTCTTCCTCTTTATTTTCTAATAAAATTTCAGAAGATTAAGCGAAATAGTTTGCTATTCTTAGAATTTGGGCAGAAAATGCACAGTTTGACTAGCAATTCTCATCTTGTTTATAAATTTAAGCTTCTATCCAAGTAAAAATATAGCTTGATTCTAAGAATTACCAATACAAATTATACTTATTCTTTTCTATTTTAAACAGAGAAAGCTCAGAAACTAAAAACTACTATAGTCCTTCTAATAACTAAACTACTGCTCTACTTATATAAACATTAGGATGTGATTTTATTTCAATTTATTTTACTATTTTCTCGCATTTTTATTGTTTTTTTATTTATGAAAGCTGTATATATTCCTCAATTTAGATGAGTTGTAAAAGATTAAAATGCTATGATTCATATTTTTTAATTTGTAATCTCTTTAATATTTATGATGAATCCATTTTTTTTTATGAAGAATAGTCTTTCTCTCAAAAAGAAAGTAAGTCCCTTGTTTTTCCTTTTCTTAGCTATATTTTCCCTTTGCAATTATTATATTTTCTACTCTTCCTATTTGAAAGTGATATAATAACTTTTATGATCAAAGTTTAATTTCGTTAATAATTTTGATAATTACCAGTCATTCATTAGAAGATCTTAATTAGAAATTTAGAAAGTATCAGTAGGGAGGACCAATAAAATCTATTACTATTTTTATTATTTAGTGATTAATGGAGAAATATTGCATTTAAATTTTCTGTATGTAATTTCTTGTATTTGAATAAAGAACAAAGTAATTCAAAAGATAAAATATCTAAAAATAAGATAAAACTTATCCTTAATTATTTTTAGAATATATTGTAGAAACTATTTATTAATTTAATAGATTTATTCAACAGAATTTATTTAAGAAATTTGCTTATTCTCTAACAAAAATTTAAAATAATTCTTTTGTTTAAGGATAAATTATATTTGGTAAAGAGACTAATTATTAGATGACAAAAGCAGCATACTATTTTCAAGTCAAAATGCAAATATTTGTAATTGATTTACTAAATTATAATTCGAAAAATAATAATTTATTTAAATCAATTTTAATTCTTTATAAAAAACATATCAAGTTTATTTTGCAAGTAGGCTATACTTTCTCATCTTCCTAATTTTCTAAATTAAGAAGGGTAGATATAAATTAATTATTGTTTTATTTTGGTTTATTTTTAAATTTTAGGTAGGTAGGTTATTGTAAAGGATAGATTTTACAATATTTTGCTGTTTCTTTTTCTATTTTGTTTTTGTTGAATCAAAGATTAATTAGATTAGATAGGAGAATTAATTTCTAAAACGTAAAAGAGAGTAAAATATTAGTTACGAATATGAAAATATGTATAAAGGATACAAAAGAATTTGCTATTATCAAGAAATAAAATATTTAAGCTATAATAACTGTTTTTAATACAATTAATCATTAAAATAATCAAATAGAACCATAGTTTCCTAATTGAACAGCATTATTAGGAGCGACTGTTGAATCATCGAGATTGCTTTCTTCATCTTTTTCAGAAATATTCTTAATTTTGAATTCAGAATCCTTAAATTCGCGTTCTTCTTATGATACTTGTTCAGATACTGTATTAATAGTATCATTGCTTAATGTGTTAGTGTAAGAGGGGTTAGCGAGGTTATATAAACTATTACCTATCGAGGATCCTTTAACACCAGGAATATTAGATAGACCAGTTAAAACAGTAACTGCAAAAGGAACAGCCTTAACTCCACGGATTTCAAGGGCGAAGACATTGTAAAGAGTGACAAAAATGATAACAATGAAGAATATAAGAATAAAGAATGCAATTGTGCCAAACATTCCACTTCCTTCACCTGGTTATAAAGGACACTCTTTTTCAAAGAATATATTTACATTCTTAAAGTAGTCCATTTCTAGAGTTAATTATATTCCAGATACACCTCCGCGTCTGCATTTATATTCTAAGTATATGGCATCACGTGCTGCAGTTATAGTACCACCATTAATTATAGAACCTTTAACAACAACATCAACAACTTAAACGTCATAGTTAAGGGTAACTGCTTTAACGTCAAGATATCTTAAGAATTGCATTTAGTGAACTAAAAGTTTTACATCAGCATTATCCTATTTGGTAGTCTTAAAAAGTTTTTCAACTTCATCAAGAGATAAATCATTATGAGCATAAACTTCTTCAGATACATTAAGAGAGACATAGAAGAGAGAATATTGGATACGAGGTGGGATACGAAGGACATAGGAGTCATAATCTTCACTAAAGTAATCAGCATCAACGAGTAAACCATTTTCAACAATTGTATGATTGAATTTGTGCTTAATGTTATAGTCAACCTACAAACCCATACGAGGAGGTTCGTTATCACCACACTTACGAGTCCAGAAAATATTAGATGGAATGGGACATCCAGGGAATTATTCAACTCTAAAATTCAACTTAATTAAAGCAGCAGCATCTTCATTACATTTGTAGTTGATACGAATTGAATAGGTTTTATTTTCATTGTGGTCAACAACCTTTTCTAAGAAGACAGTAGAATTGGAAGTCATTGCAGTTGAGTTGGTTTGAATACCAAAATTCTTCTTGGTTAACTTATCATGTTTACCAAATACTGTAACGTAAAGGAAATCCATTTCAGTTGAATCAGAATCTTTAATGGTATCATCTTCATATCTCCAATCAGGATTTAATTCACCTCTATTCATAACATCAAAAGCAAATTCACCATCTTCTAGCAACTGAGTTGAAATACTAACATTCTTGCAACCTTCTGGGACATCAGATGTGATCACACAACCTAAAAATAGGAGTGAAATGACCAAAATTGTACCTAATCTCATACTATTTCCTTTTTATATTGTCTAGAGCTTTATCTGATTGTTTTCCTTTTAAAAAAATCGAATCCTTTTTTCAATTAAATTAATTTCTTTTTTATCGTTTTAGAATTATACAAAATATTGATTCTTCTTCTTTGTTTTTGATCAGAGTGCGAGAGTGATTAAAGTAGCTTTACAATAAGATCTACATCTAGTAATAACAAAAAGATTGAATAGATCAATAAGTAAAAAAAAATCTAATTAAAGTATCTTTCTTTCTTGATAATTTTTTAAAAATTCCTAAAACAATAACAAAACAATTCCTGTATTTTTAAATAATAGAATCACACCCAAATTAAAAACGTATTTTGATTATTCTTTTTCTATTAATTACAATTGAAATTTGTTTGCTATTATCAAGCACGTATGAAATTCTCATTCTTGTAGTATATATTCGTAGACAAAAGCATATTTTCCTTATAA
The DNA here is from genome assembly GCA_000260095.1 of Tetrahymena borealis. NCBI lineage: Eukaryota > Ciliophora > Oligohymenophorea > Hymenostomatida > Tetrahymenidae > Tetrahymena > Tetrahymena borealis. The sequence continues at coordinate 54,770 of AHAN01001179.1, forward strand.
TTAGTTACCACCTGCTTTTTAATATTTTTTATATAATTGTTGATAATCTGACTAAATTTTTGGCTTCGCTTTTAACAAATACTCATTCAATCTATTTAATTAGGTAGAGTTTACTTCTTGAATAGATTTAGAATGATAAATTAAAATATCAAATACCAAATAAATCTCCACCGCCACTAAATATATTAAAGTAATATTTTTGTATAAAACAAAAATTATTATATCCTATTTAATATTAATATAAAAATTTTATTAATAAATTAGAAGTAAATTATTTTTCTGCTAAAACTTAAGAATATTAAAAATAAAACTATTTCTCTACATTTAAATTAAAATGATAATAGCGAATTCTCAATTTTTAAATAAATGGAATTATATAAGTAAGATTGGAGATCCTATTCAATTGAATTGTGTTATTAAGTTTGTACATTTATATAATGAAATTTATTTTACTTTCTTTATTAAGATTCCTAATATTTTTAGATCTATACTTTAACCAGCTAAGGATAATTTTAATAGATCATAAAGGATAAAGGTACATTGATAAAAATAAATAATCTGCTGTATAAAATTCAAGTTAATATTAAATTTAATAACACATAATCTACTAACTAATAGTAAATGTCTTTTCATAAGAAAAATTAATTTAAGTACCATAAAAAAAACTAAAATTAGTAATAGTTGTAAAGTATTATTAATGTTTTTCTGATCAAGAAAATAGTAAATAGTGTTCCTAATGAAAAAAATATTAATTCATATAGTATATCCTTAGATTAATTTTCGATTATTCACAAACTGATAAGAGTTATTATCAAAATACTGCAAATATTTAATATATAAAAAGAAGAATTTGTCAAATTTCTTTTTAATACCTTCAGTAGAAATAAACTAATTATATCACATTTAAGACAAACAGTTATTACTTAATAGTTAATCATAAATAGTGTTGAAATGAATTAGCCAAATTAAACTTTAATAGAAGAGCCATACATGTTGATAAAAGTAATTGGAGGTTTCAATTTGTTGAGAAGTGTGAGAGAAAAGAAAGAAACAGACGATTCTAAAAGCAAGGACTCTGTAGTTAATGTAGCTCCAAATAATTAAGAAAGTAATAAGACTAATTAAGAAGTATAGACTAACTAATTAAAGAAGTAAGATTCTGTTAAAGATGAAGATTCTTCTAATAGCTTCTTAAAAGATAGAAATCATTAAAATTAATCTCATCCTTATAATATATCAGTTTCAGTGCACACTCCTACTACACATCTATTTGAAACGCAATTTTAAAAAACTAATGATGGCACAGTTAGCTTCGAGTAAGGTGAGTCTACATGTTAAAAGAAATATAACTAACTATTTACTAAAGAGAAAACTCAATCATTAAATGATATAAGCTAAACTAATCGTTTTACATTACATAAAAGATGGAAAAGTAGCTAACCACCTAATCAAGCTACCTCAGAAAAAAAAATATTTTTGAAAGATCTCTCTAAATTTATTATGGTGGACGTTATGGATAGTGATTGTTATATGGAAAAGATCCTTATGAATACTTAAGTTATACCAATCGAATTCTTCTTACTTCCAATAAACTCTGGTAAAAAATGGAAGATTTGGTTGAGGATGAATAGATATTCTGATGAATAGAATTTATGCCAGTAATAAGAAAATAAGATAAATAATCCAGAACTCGAGAATGATAATAATAATACAATATTTCGCACATTAAGTATTCATTTCCCTTATATGTTTTTTGATAATAATAAAACACAAATACAAGGGAAGAATGCTGCTGATGATCAAATTTAGAAATTAACAGGTATTGACTCTTCCAATTTCGAAGAATATTTTGTTAAAATAGAGGAGCCTTAGCCATATTACTTATAGTCTGAAAATCTATTTGAAAATGAAAGTTAATCAAAATCCACCATATGCACTAAAGGAGATTTGTCAAACAATTCTTCCAAAAGAGAATCACCTGAACATTTTCTAAGTAAAAGTTAGATAGGAAATCAATCAGAAAAAACTGAGAATTTTACAGATCACAAAGAAAAATTATCTAAATAAGAAAAAAACTAAATTTTGCAAATTAATGAAAATTTAGATAAGAACCATTCTTGGATTTAATTAGAAATTATTACTATGGATATTGGATCATTACTCAAGTTAAGTGCGAATATAATTTCTATTGAAGAAATAGATAGGGCTAATAAGCCTAATATTTTCTTTTATAATATTGTTATTACCAGAAACGATGGATTAACCTATCTTGTAAAAAGAAGATATAAATAATTTCGTGATCTAAAAAATTAGCTTTAAAAAAATATTAAAAAGATCTAATATGTTAATTTCCCATCTCGATCAATATCAAAGATAACTTCTCTATTCTCAAAGTAATCTTATTTAAACTACTTTGAGTAAGCTTAATAAAGGATAGAAAAACTATAAAATTTTTTGAGCTACATAACCGATTTAGATGAAGTCTATAAGGAGGAGTCATTTAAATAATTCTTTACTTAAGGAGATTAATTAGACTCAGAAATTGGTTCATCTTAAAGCTGAGAAAACAAAAGGATGGATAAATTGGTAATAAACATTAAATAGATCAGATATTTTGTTTTGAATTGAAGAAAAAAGCTATTTAAAAATTAATGATTTCAAGTCATAATTTGCTTGCTTGTTTTCTAGATTAAAAACAAAATATCCTTAAAAATAAAAAAATAATTAATTTATTGCAAAAACTTTTAACAAATTCCTTTACTATTAAAGTTATTTTCTTAATACTTATATAAATATTCTTTTATAAATTGTTAATCTTATAGAAATTTAAATTTCATCTTACTCTAAAACGACTCAAACAATCTATCTATCTTTATCCTACATATTGTAATATTAACAACACCCTTTTTAAAAAAATTAAAGCTATTATTATAAATTCATTTTTTAAATGCTCCAATAAATTATTTATCTCATTCTATTTAAAATTACATTAATTTTAATATTTTCATAAATTTAACATTGAATTTTTCATAAAAAATAAATATAAGATAAGATTATTTTTTTTTTGAATTAAATATTATAAATTAATTCCCTTTGTTAACAAATTTTAAAACTGGTTTACAATCTCTGAAGCAAAACAATTTTAAGGAATAAATAAACAAGAAAAGTAAAAAAAAACTGATTATAAATTATTCTAAAATATTATATGATTGATTTTGAAATAGACAAAAGGTAGGGTGATTAGTTAAATCTTTCCTTAATTTTATAATAATTAATTTTTAGAAAAATAACTGATAAAAAGGTTTTAATCAATTTCTAAACTAAATCAGTTAATTAATTTATTATTTTCTTTAATTTCCTATTCTCTAATACTATCTGCTGTGTTATTATTATCTTCCTATTTTAAAATACTATCTACCAAGAAAGATTTTCTACTACTTGCTCTTTCTACAATTTCAGGAATCTCATCAAGCATAGGTTAATTTAATGTTTCTTTTAAAAATAAGGTAGAAACACATCCACTTAAAGTTAACACTCCCAAGCTTATCATTGGATTTATTCCCATTCTATTTGAAATATCTACTATATAAGGTGACAAAAAGCTTCCTATATTTGATTTTATTTATATAATTACTAATTATTTTATTAATACTAATAATAATTACCTATAAATCCAATTCCAAAATTAAAACCATATCCAACAGACTTAAGAGTTGTGGGATATGTTTCACCACACAATAGCACCATCAAGCTGTTCATTAGAAAAAAATACTTAAATTTCAATAAACTATTTTTCTAAAATATAATACCTAAATGTTAATGATACTATACATCTTGCTAAAGCTGCCATAAATGATTAGAAGGGCTTTTACCAACATGAGTTATCAGTTCCTTTGCATGATTCAGGAATTTAATAAAAATAGAAAGTGATACATAGTAAGCAGGTAGTAAGCAAGGAAAAGAAAGTTCCTTTCTTTCTTGGTACCTTGTGAGATAATAAATCTATTTTATAATTTATAGTTAAAAAAATAATTATCATATTTTTGTTTAAATATTACCTGAGACAACATATCCAATAAATTCTCCTATCCCTATAAATAGAGAGTTTTGCTCGAACGAAGAGCCAAGCTAATCTAATGAAACTTAGATTCCGTAATATAAGATGTGAGGAGAAATGAAAAGAATAGTCATAAAAATAGTACTATTTCTTTATGATTTATATCTAAAAAGATCCAAATAACTATAAGATTTATCATCGTTTCTTCCTAATTCCTTCAATTCATGATTAGCAATTTTATCTTTCTTATTGAAATTAGCTATATAATTTAAGGCATTGATGCATTTCTCTCTATTCTTCTGATATAAAAATCTATATAATATTAAAATAGAAAGTTAATTAACTTTTATAATAAGAATTCAATGATTCTGAAAAATACCTAGGAGAATCGTGAATAAATGTGAAAGGAACAAAGCTTAAAATGCAGAAAGGCGCAGTAAAGCAAATGAAAGTACACCATTTCCAGTTTGGAAGAATTTTAAGTAACCAAATATATTGCATTTCGTTTACTGCCCAAACAACATACAGCAAAATGACAGCAATAACTCTAAATTTACCAGCTAAATATTTTAAAAATGCATGATTAAATTTTAATAAATTAAACAAATGGAAGCAAAGTAAAATTATCTTGAGGTATTACTAACATTAAGTTAATTTAAGAAATAGGTTAAAAAGTTAAGTAAAAATAAATCCCTCTCAAAATATTATTGAGATAACAGATATAAACAGATTTGAAAGGGATCAACCAAAACTCAAGAGTAACTCTAAATTAATTTATGTAATCTATAACAAAGAATCTAGCAATTAAGTAAGTCCGCTATTAGAAAAAAAACTAAATAATTTATTACCTGAAAGTTCATTGCATTACACAATCATTAATGTAAGGAGAGATTGAACACCTAAGCCTAAGCCAAAGCTTCCAATAAAAAGCATAGGAATATTGGAAGAAAAATTTAAAATCAATGAGAAGACACTCCCAATAGTCCAACATATTTTAATAGAAATAGCTCTTCCTTTATTATCTGAAATGTAGTTAAAAAGGAATACACCAAATATGCAACCGAAATAAGGTGTGCTTTAAATGATGGTCCTCCAAGTTCTCTTACTACAATATAAATCGAATTAGGTAGAAATACTGAAAGTAGTATCAGTTGTCAATCTTGACTGAATACCAGAATCACATGCTCCCTATTAGTATTTTGATTTATTTAGTTCGAAAAAGTATAAATACGAATGTTTACATTATCTTCATCGCAAGTAGTCCATTCACCATTTTCAAAACACTCAAATGTGGGCGGACTCAAATAATATGGTATAACCATGAACGAAAATGTTGCAAAGAACATTGTTAAAGCTGCAAAAAATACAACAATTTTTTAATATTTATTTCTTTATCCTACTTTTTCCATTGCCTACATTATTAATTAAATCGATCAATCAATCAATCATCTAGTATTAAAAATGAAGTAAGATTATTACCTCATCAATATCTAATTCCTTAATATCATTGTAAAAAATCTAAGGATTAGCGTCAGTTGATACACTTATATGTTCCATATTTAGGCTCTCTGTTAAATACAATTTTATTACCCTTTAAAAGTGAGTTAGATTATCTTAATATATTCCTAAAAATATTATTATTTGTTTTACAATTATAAGAATTTATTAAAACATTGATTTGACATAATGCTTACAAATATCATTAACTAATGCATTTATTTGTTAAGTAAACTAGTACTATTAAATATCTACTTTTAACCTCATATACGCATTTTCATTCATTTATACAAATTAATTAAGAATATCCTTATTGAATTCTTACAAAAAATTAAGGGATACTTTTAATTTTAATTTATTGATTGTTAGATGTTCATTAAAAAAATTTAACAAACTCAAATTGTATATTATTTTTTGTAATTGAATGTTGCTTTAATATTCTTAAAGCAAGCAAAGTCCTTTATGCGTTATCTTACACCAAATTTATTATTTGATTTTAAAATCCTTGGTCAAAATGTGTAAACTAGAATCTTTTTCTGTTTTGTTAAAAATAATTTATATTTTTTTTGAAATAGATATCTTCTTTTAATTCAAATTTACACTAAGAATAAGCGAATATGATTATTATAATCTTAATAAAATATCTCTAAAAATAGTGATATGCAGCAATTTTTCCTTTATTTTTTTTAAATTGATCACTAGCTAATTCTATCAGAGTTTAATAAATTATTTTTGTTTAAAATATAGCACATATTCACTTATTTTAGTTATTCCATCTCTTAGACTGCACTGCCTTTTCAACAAAAATTTTAAATTTAGATTACTAAATTTATGGTTTACTCTTATTAGATAGGGGTTAATAACCTTTCTAATGGAAATTTAATTTGAATCTTTTATATCTTTGAATTAACTATATTATGTGATTTTTGAAATTCTTTTATTAGATTAAAAAAGATATATCTTACATTCATCAGCTATTTAGCTATTTGAGAGTTTAAATTGCATCACATCAAACTTTAGTTTTTAAAACATTCTCAAATTATAATATTTACTAATTAGTGGTTCTGTAAAGTAAAATTAATTAAAAAACTTGATCTTAAAAGATATGTTCAGTATTTGGGAAAAGCAAAGCTACTTGCAACATGACCTTATTGTAATTGGAGGTGGAATAGGTAAACAATCTAACAACTATATTCTCAATCTCAGATTTTCTAATTTTAATAATATTTAGTTGGTCTTTCTGTTGCTTGCTCCGTTCTAGAAAAGCATCCTGACAAAAGAGTAGTCATACTGGAAAGAGGTGTTATCCCTACAGGTGCAAGCACAAAAAATGCAGGCTTTATCTGCACAGATAGTAATTATTTCAATCGATGATTAAAATTTTTTAACTTAAGAAAAACATAAATATTCTCATTTAATTTAAATGATACTTCTAAATAAAGGCTTGACTGAATTCATTGAAGATATTAACAAAATGGGCGAGAAGGAAACTATTACTTTATTTAATAATAGATATCTTGGCTATAGCCATTTGTTAAAAAGATTAGGGGCTGAGGGTTGTGATGCTAAATTCTAAGGATCATATGAAATTATTGATGATCCTAAGTTTGATACCTCATAGATTGAATACGCTAATAGCCTACTCAGAAAGATTTATAATAGAGATATTTTTGCTTTGAGAAATGATTTAATTGAAGAGTTTGGATTTGACAAAGATAAAGTTAAATTTATTGTAGAAAGTAATATAGAAGGATAAATTGACACAGGTCTTGCAATGAGGAATTTGTATAAGCATTTTGTTACACTTGGTGGTCTTTATCTTACAGGCTCGGAAGTTAAAGATTATGAGCAATTAGAACCATCAAAAGTCAGGGTATCTATATTATTTATGATTGTTGCTACTTTTGAATTATCTATATTAGTTAAACTTTTGTTGAGAATTATTATTTTTTCTTTAGGTGAAAGTAAAGAATACTGTCAATTCAGAGGAAGACTTGGTGTTTGATGCTTCAGATTTAGTCCTTTGTACAAATGGATTCACTCACAAAGTAAGCAAATAAGAATTAGACTTAGTGCCAGGTAGAGGATAGGTAATAGTTACTAAACCTATCAAGGATTTAAAGTTTAAGGGAATTTTCCATATGGATGAAGGTTATTATTATTTCAGAGATTATTATGACAGAGTTATTTTTGGTGGAGGAAGAAATACAGATTTTGAAGGGGAAACAACTGTAGAATTAGGAACTACTCCTAAGATTATAAATAATCTTAAAAAAATATTGAAAGAAACAATTCTTCCAGATACTGATTTTGAAGTAGATTACGAATGGTCAGGAATCATGGTAATTTATTAAAACAAAATAGTAAATTTGATGAAATTTAAATATTAATTAACTTTAAAAAATTAGTGCTTCTCCAAAGATGGAAAGAGTAAAACTCCTATTATTGAAAAAGAAAAGGAGAATATTTATTATGCTGTTAGAATGAATGGCTAAGGAGTTGCACTTGCTTCTAATGTAGGAGAATAAATTGCAAATATGATATATCCTCAAATAAAATCTTGACAAAACAAGATTATCTAGCTAGATAGCTAGATAGCTAGTGAGCTAACTAACTAATTAACTAGCAGGAAATTGAATTAAATTATTTATTAATTTAAATTCATACTTTTTACTTATACTATATATTTACTTATCTCTATTAAAATTTTCCATTTAATCAAATTAATTATAATAAATCCTTTAATCTTGATAAACTGAGCTTTCCTTTTCTGGAACACTCCTTACATTATTTTTATTTTACTTTTTGAAATTCAATTTCAATTTATTAATGCACACAAAACAATTAGATTTTATAGCCATAATTTGCAAAAATTAAAATGATCATCTTTTCATACAAATAAAATTGGTTATTAAAGCTAGTTTTAATTAGAAATAATATTAATAAATAGAATATTTTTTATTTTTAATTTGACTATATACTAATTCATGAGAATTTATTTTATTTATTTTAAATAAAATTATAATTTAAATTAAGCAAGAAGAAAATATTTTTTCAATAAATAATTCAGAAATAAGCAAGAAGTATTTTAGAAATATTTATATTAAAGTTCTTATAAAATAATAAATGTAAGCCAAAAGATGAAGTTAATTAAATATTGACAGATGGACTTACAACTCATTTTATTAATATACAAGTAAAACTCTTAATTAAAGTATTCAAAGGTAATCAATCTATTAAAGATATTGAATTCTTAGACTTTTAAAATTTTTATCCAAACAAATAAGCAAATCTAACAACAAATAATTAATTATATTTTATTTTTTTTTCTGTCCAATCATCTAAGTAATGCACTAGGGATTTCTAAAAATATAGATTAAAAATTGTTTGGCTTAAGTAGTTTTTAATAATTGATTATTTTAAGAGAAGTATAAAATCAAAAATAATATTGTAGGTGAAAAAGAAAAAGATAAATGGAAACAGAAATAATCTAATTTTAGTAAATAATATTGCCTAATTTGATTATAAAATATACAAATTCTATAAAAATCATCACTAGTTGATAGCGGGAAATGTTAATAATAAACCATTTTAAAGAAAAAATAGCAATGTTGATGAGATTTTGAGCAAGCAGGACTTTAATAAAGATTTATATTCAATCTTCTTCAAGTATTTTCTAAAATACAAGATACATACTATAAAAAAGAATGTTATTTTATAAAATCTAATAGCTCAACAATTCCTTAAGATGTGGAAAAGGTATTCAAGAAGATCAGTCCTAAATAAATCTCTTCGTTCACTTATGCCTAAGAGTATATACTTTTTATTAATTAGCTATATATATTTAACTGAGGTGGTAAGAATAAAGATCTTACAATAAATGAGTTCTATTAAATTTTAATTGATTGAATATATTATTTATCTATTAATAGGGGAACTATTTCAAAAAAAGGAGGTCTTAAAGATGATAAATTAATTGAAATATGCAGTTTTCTTAAAAATTTAAACTTAACAGCTTTAGAATTAGAAATGTGGTAAATCTTACTATTTTCATTTTCTTTCTAGTTGCCAGAATTACTTGAAATAACTTCTTTAATAAATATTTATTTATAGCAACAATTTTGTGACTGACGTAGGAATTGGGGTTTTTTGTGACAGCATAGCACAATCTACTAATCTTAAAAAATTTAAGATAGCTGGTGGGTAAATAGTTAACTAATTACTTTGATCATAGGCTAGCTTTATATTTAATTAAAAATAATAGACGTAATTAGCTAAAGGACAAAGGAGCTGTATATTTATCAGAAGCTATTTCTAGATTTCCTCAATTAGAGTGGCTAGATTTTTGTGCTGAGTAAATTTTATTTCTTCAAAGATACTATTAGATACTATTTTTAATTTAATAAAGTATGAATGATATAGGAGATTATGGTATGTAAAAAGTAATGAATTCAATTGGAAAATGTTCTTAGATTAAATATCTTAGATTGTGCTTAAGGTATGCTTTATTTTAAATTAATCCTCCAATAATTATTTCTTTTTCAAAGAGTCAACCGCATTACAGACGAAGGTGCAAATGCTATTGGTAATGGTATTAGATAACTCAAGGAGTTAGAGACCTGTTTAGTATTAGTTCAGTAAAATAATCTTAAAATATTTGTAATATTTAACTATCTTTTAGAAATTTAGATATTGGGGATGAAGGAACTCAAGAAATTATGAAAGGATTGATAGAATGTCCAAAACTAAATAGTTTAATTTTCAATTTATCGTATGAATTTATTAATTAATAAAGAGGATCACTTATTCCTTTTATTTTATAAATAGGAGTAATTAAATAGGGAATAATGGGTTAAGTGCTATTGGAAAATATTTACCTTACTTATAGAGTTTAACATCGCTTAATCTTATCCTTGAGTAAAATAATTTCATTTAAAATACAATAAAATAAAATTAAAAATTTTTAGTTCCTGTGAATTTGACGGAGAAGGAGTAAGATAATTATCATAAGGCATTGGATAATTACAGAATTTAAATCATCTTAGTATGAATATAATGTAATAGCTAAAACCTTTAACAAAATATTAAGAAAATACTTATTTTTTAAAAAAGTGGTACCTCTCTTGACAGACAAACGATACTATAATTAGCTACAGATATATCAAGATTATCAAAGTTATTAGATTTTAATGTCTAAATTGAGTAAAATACTCTAATATGCAATATTTAAATTAATGCTTATTTAATATTAAAAAAGGTTTGATCCAAACTTTATCAATCTCTTTAATAGAATATAAGAAGGCTGTTAATATCTTCAAAGATTAGACATAAAAAATACTGAGCAAATAGATGATAATTCTGATTTTTTGGAGATTTTGCATTAATATTATAATACTAAAAAATACGAATTAATGAAACAATAATATTTAAAAAAAGAAATCAAAGAACTTATGATATATAACCCTTATCACATCTTTATGGATCTGTTTTTATAATGAAATACATGTACTTATAAAAGAATAATGCTAATAAATTAATAAACTTATATTAATAATCTAGCAAATTCGTGAGAATTTTGGCAAAAAAGTACATTTAATTGAATGAAATAAAGTTTAATAAAATTAGACTTGATTGTATATAATATATAGTTGTTAAGTGAATATTAACTAAATCAACACTGAATTCAGTTATGTTTTATTATATAGTAAATACATAGCAAATTTTATTAAATCAGCGAAGGGAAGGAAAAGGTGGAGAAACTCAATTACTCACCTTTTCAGACACTTCAAACTAATAAAGAGTAAATTTTTTTATCAAAATAACTGTGTACATTTGTTGTTTCTGAATTATTATAATGGTTTGTTTATATTCACATGATATTTAATAATAATTATTATATTTATTAAATAGCTTTTTTTCTTTCTTATCTGTTTTATTTATACTTTCCTCTACAATTATTTATTATATTTCTGTTTTATTTTATCAAACTCATTTCTTTCAAGAGTTCATTCTTGAACCATTTAAAGTATTAGCATAATTAGATCCCATTATTGAGCCTTTTGTTGCCAATTTGCTCATTGTTTTGTTATTCATTACTTACAATTTTGATAATTCTTAATTTTATTTAACCTCTAATTCGTTTTTCATATTCTAAAATTTCTAGAGTAACCTGAATTGATTAATAAAATTAACACTTATTAAAAATAAATATTATAAAATAAATTACTTTTCTAGTTCTAAAGTTCGAATTTTTATTTTTTCTTGTAAAGAGTTTTCTAATCTAACCTGCAAAGCTTCCATTTCTTATTTTTATTTTTAAATTATTTATTCCCTCTTCTTCTCAATCTTTTAATCATGGACTTTAATCCACTTTTCTTCTTCTATCTTTTCAAGTTTAGCTACTTTTTCCTTTACTTCGTGAGCCTCTCCATACCTAAATAAAAAAAAATCATTATTAATAAGTGAAATAAATTTTCCTAACCTAATTAATTCGTTATAAATTACTTTTTGCATTTAATTAGGTTTTCAAGTACAAATCTTAAATTAAGGATCTCTTTGGAGTACTTACACTTGCCAGGTTGCATTGAAGCTAATTCCTATTCCCTTATTATCATCTCTTGTTGATGCTACTGAATCATATTTTCTTCCAATTGCTTTAGCTTTTAGACATGCTCATCAATAATTTAGTCCCAAATTTCGTTAAACTCATTAAATTATTATAAATTGAGTTGTTCTAACTCGTTAATCTATTTATAAAAGTAAAAAGTAAGTTATCCTGCAATTAAAGTAAATTAAATTTATATAATGTAGTGATTTAAAACTTTTATATAAACTTTTATTTATTCTAATTTCACACTTCTTCTTTATTCTTCTCAACAACGGCAAGGGATCTATAAACTAATTCATGTTGCTACAATTCTTCAATGCGTTTAGTAACAAGCTCAGCTTCTTTAAAATTTTGCTCTTTTAAACAATTCTTTTCGTAGTCTTGTAATAATTAACTTTATGTAAATTGATAAATAATGTTGGATTAAAATAATAAAATATATTAGCAATAATTGTTACATATATTCTCCTATTTTTGAAGGATCAAGGGATTGATCAGTATCTAAATCACTCTTTGATGCCTCATTATTAGTGTTTTTCAACATAGAATCTATCACAATTTATAAATTTCATTTTACTATGTGATATTAATTAAATTTTGATTAATTATACTTTATAGCATGTTATTTTGCAGCTTGACGTTCTTCGAACTACTGCTACTCATGTTCATCATTTCCTTTAAATTTTCTACTTGCTTGCTTGCTTGATAATAATAAATTACAGTTTTCTTATTTATATTCGTTGCTTTAGTTGTGATTAAAAATGTGTTAGATTTTAATTTTAATTTTTTTTGTTATTTAATTCGCTGGGTATTATGAATTTTCTCTACCTTATAAATCATTAGTAATCTTTCAAAATTTATATTTCTTTTTTTAGCGAATGAATTGTTTATTTCCAACAGAAAATCCACCAAGCTATCTTATATTTATTTGATGAAATAATCTATCATTTAGATATGGAGTTTATCTTTAGAGGATATAATTGAAAATAGAATTTAATTGTAATGATCAATCATCGTTTGACATATTAAATTTATCTCCATGTAATAATATTTATTAATTAAAAAAATAATTTATCTTTTATTTAATTTTATTCATTCTAAAAAATATTATAATAAAAAAATATTGTTTAATTAGAAGAGTAATCATTTAAGAAAGTTCATATCATATCTTTATTATCATCGTAAAGCAATCCTAGAAATTAGAATTAACTCAAATTTTATAAATAAATAGTTAGAAAGCTTTCCTTTTTTTAAAAATAAATATTATAAACTTGCTTAATTATTGGCTACTATAATTTTTTCTGTTTGCATTTAAAATTATCAAGATTGCTGTTGGAATTTATTTTAATTATGTAGAAAGTTAAATCAAATACTATGTCTAATAATTAAAAATTATTTATCCTTCATATCTTTTTAGTTAATTTTTCATAATTAATATCAAATATAGGCTATTATAATTTAAGTAATAGCAACATATTATTTATTTTCTGGTCATATTTTTGTATAAGATTTTTGTTTGTCACCTCCAAGGGGGCTAGGTTTTATACATTCATTACTTTAATAGTAATTTTTTTAGCCTAAAAATAAATATTTAATTTATTTAAAATTGTAATAGCCACAAAAGAATAAAATACAGATATGATTTGATAAATTTGTTTTGAAAATTTATTATGAAAGTAGTAGGTAGGATGCCTTATTTATTTTTTTTAACATTTCAAATATTTTTTGAGTATTTAAAACAGTTTATTTATAATTATTTTATAAAACTAGTAATTCTTATTAATTTTTTTGATTTATAATTGGTTAAATATATCTTCATTATTTGCATTTATAACATGTTTGATAATATATAAACAAACATATGAGCCAGAATTCAAATTTCACTTTTGGATTTATTCTGATGAGATAAGTTCTTAAAAAAATTTTCCTATTAGGAATTTATTTTATGAATTACCATTTGTAAAGAAGATAACTACTTTAATTTTATTCAAATACTGCCAATAATAAGATAATAAATTAATAATAAATTCATAAATTCATAAATTAAATAAAATTAAAATGTAATAAATTCAATAGTTTTATAGCTTTTTAGCTTAAAATTCAAATGATAAAAATATTAACTAACTAAATTGCTAAATGGACGATATGTAGCTAATTTAATATCACAGTTAGAAATAAGAACTTCTAGTAAGTATTGAGTCTTTTAAATTTATAGGAATTGATGGTTGCGTTATTATAAAAGACGGAATTATGAGTTTGATCTCTTTAAACAAATTATCATTAACTATTGGATCTAATAATTATATTGGATCATAAGGTATGACTTTACTTACTTAAAGCATCTAATAGCTATAGAGCCTTGAAGAGCTAAAAATCTTTATCAAAAATGATAATCTAATAAACTCTGAAGGGGCATTAGAAATAGGAGAAGCTCTAAAAAAGTTACCTAATCTAAAGAAGCTTATTTTAAATATTGAATATGGAAATATTATAGGCTCAGTTGGAGCTTAAGGTATAGCAGAAGGTATAGCCTCCTTAAGAAATCTATAAGAGTTGAGTTTATATTTAGGATATAATAATAATGTATAGGCTGATGGAGCTTATTATATCGGATAATCTTTGAAAAAATTAGGTTTATTATAATCACTAATTTTAATCATAAACTCTAATAATAATATAGGATAAAAAGGAGCTTGCTCAATAGGAGAAGGGATTTCATATTTAGCTAATCTCAGGGATTTAAAATTAATAATCGGTGAAAGGAATGATATTTGTAAAGAGGGAGCAGCTGAAATAGGTAAAGGATTAAGGTCTTTACTTCAATTGTAGAATTTAGTATTAATATTCCACTCAGATAATAACATTAATGGTTTTGGTTTGAATTGCATTGGAGAAGGGATTAGCAATTTAAAGCTATTAAATAAGCTAGTTTTAACAGTTTTCCCAAATAATAACCTATCAATACAATAAGAAGAAACTTTAAAATTAGGTTTATCTAACCTATAAAATTTAGCTGAGCTTTCTATTACAATAGAATCAAATAACTATCTAGGCAATCAAGGTGCTTAGGCAATAGGAGATGGATTGAAAGGTTTAACGAACCTTTAAAAATTAAATCTATATATTGGATAGAATAATAACATAAATGCAGAGGGAGCTATAAGTATTGGTGAGGGATTGAAGAGTTTAAAGAATCTCAATCATCTTAAATTTTACGTTGGTAAAAATAATTTTATTGGAGAGGAAGGTACTAAAGGTTTAAGCTAAGGAATAAAATAATTACAAAATCTTTCTATGTTATCAATTATTATTGAATCTAATTATATCTAGGTAGGAGGATCTTAAAGTCTAGGATGTGCTTTGAAAAGCCTTTAAAATTTAATTAAACTAAATATCATCTTAGATTTTGACAATTTTATTTTCAAAGAGGGAGCTGAAGCTATAGGTGAAGGAATTGGTTATTTAATAAATCTAAAATAACTTACATTAGTTATTGGCTCTAATAATAATATTGGGTGGATAGGTTGCTAAGGTTTATCTTTAGGTTTAAAAAAACTTTAAAATCTTACTAATTTAACTTTAAAAATAAATTAACATAATAATATAACTTGGGAAGGAGCTAAATACTTATCAGAAGGTTTAAAATGTTTAATTAATCTAAGATTCTTAACATTAGCTATTGAAAACAATAATATTATTAGTTCTAGAGGTGCAAATGAGCTAGGGTCATCTTTAAAATTTTTAAATGAGTTAATCTCTTTAGATTTTAAGATAGGATAAGGAAATAGGATACTTAGCTAGGGATTAGAGGGTCTTTCTGAAAGTCTCTTTTCTTTGTCTAAATTAACCTATTTAAATCTAAATTTTGGATTTAAAAATGGAATTACTTCAAAAGGTATAGCATTATTAGCTAATGGATTTTAAAATTTATCAAATTTGATTTACCTTGCACTTGACTTTGAAAAAAATGAAATTGGAGAAGAGGGGCTTTAATATATCTTTTAAGCATTCAAAAATCTAAAAAAGCTTAAGAAGCTGTAAATTAGTAACATATAAGAGATAATCCTATTATCCCCTAGTACTGAAAATTAAATAGGGCTTAAAGAGCTTTAGAATTTAACCTAGCTTTAAATATCTACTTGCTAAGCCACAGAATTATAGACAATTTAAAGAAACTCTTTCTTTGGTAATGGGTTACAGTATTTAAATAAATTAGAGAGCCTATTTATTGAGATTAGCCATGATAATAATTTTGGGAAAGAAGGGGCTATTGGACTAGGAAATGGGCTAAAGAATTTGATTAATCTACAAGATTTAACACTACATATTATGGAAAATAATAAAATTGAGCCCGAGGGTGCATATGAAATAGGAAGAGGGATATCTCATTTGTTGAATCTGACTAATTTAAATTTTATCATAAATGATGGTAATTTACTGGGTGATTACGGTATTAAAGGAATTTCACAAGGGTTTAAAGGCTTAAAAAATCTATAAAATCTCAGTTTCATATTTAATGGTTATAATTCTATTTTCGAAGAAGGAGCTCAATAATTTGGATAGAATTTGTAATATCTAACTAAGCTTAAGACTCTCTTTTTAGAAGCAGGTAGAGGAAATAAAATAAAAGAACTAGGGGCTCAGGGTATAGGATAGGGTTTAAAAAATCTGGTTAATTTAATTAGCTTAAATCTTTTTATTGGGTTTGATAATTAAATTGGTCCATAAGGAGCCAAAGGTCTAGCTGAAGGATTGGAATCTTTAAAACATTTAACAAGCATGTAATTAACTATAGATTCTAGTAATTTAATTGAATCTGATGGAGCTATAGCTATAGGAAATGCACTTAAAAATTGCTTATCATTATCTGTACTAAAATTAACGATAAATTCTTAAAATTATATTTTATCTAAAGGAGCTGAAGGATTAGGTGAGGGACTAAAACACTTAAAAAATCTTACTAGTTTAGATTTAGCTATTAGTTAAAAGAAGGGAATCGATTCTAATAGCTACCTTAGCTATTATACTGAAATTGATTTAGGACATGTAGTAGATTTTACTAAAGAAAATATTATTACTGCTGAAGGAGCAATTGGATTGGGTAATGGAATTAAAGAGCTTTAGAATCTAAATACCTTAAATGTTGAAATAGGAGCTTAAAATAAATTAACTGGTGAAGGAGTTCAAGGCATAGGAAAAGGCTTATCATAATTAAATCAACTTTCTAACTTGTACTTAAAATTTGGTTCTTTAAATGAAATCGATCATAAGTTTACATTATTAGGAGAAGGTTTGCAATAATTATAGAATTTAAAATTCTTAACTATTAATTCATCTATTAGTTAAGATAATTTTGTGGACTGCAATGATATTAATTAAATGTTTAAGTAGCTAAAAGAGCTTATTTCTCTGAAATTACTAATTAATGAATATATTTGTAAGATTTCTTTAGGAAAATGGATCAATAATCTCAAAAGTCTGAGAAGTTTAGAAATAGATTGTTTATCATCTGAAATTATTGATGAAGATTACAAGAGTATTTCATAGGAATTATATTAAAATATTACCAATTTAAAAATAAGAACTCAAGATTCTATACTAAACTTTAATTAGGTTTTAAAGTTCTATGATTGCTTGCAAAACTTCAATAATCTAATTGTCTTAGATTTAAAGATTAGAGTAAGAAAAGAAGTTGATGAATCAATTTTTAATAATATCAAAACTTAATTTCCTTATTGGGTTAATCTTACTAATCTTATTAACCTTAAATTAGATATTATAATTTAAGAAGAAAATTAAATCCAAAACTAAAAATATGGATTCTTATTAAAAGGTATTGGCTAGCTCTAAAAATTATCATATTTGACTTTAAAAATGATAGGGTTCCATATTTACGATTATTCTGAAGTTTACAATGAATTAAAATAATTAAAATAATTAGCATATTTTAATTTCTTAGCTTAATCGGATGGTTAATTCATTTACTCGCTCGCCTTATTAAAACTAATCTAAGATTTAGAACATTTAAAATCTGGATAAGTTAAAATTGATGGGCTAGAAGCTATATAGTTTGAGAGAAATAGTTTCTTATAAAATGAAAAATTTATAACTAAATTAACTCATCTATCTTTTAAATTTAACTAAGATAATAATTAGTCCTTAAGCAATGGTATTTATTTAAAAGATACATTTGAATACATTCCAAGCCTTACTCATCTTGATTTTTCTCTTCATTTTTATCAAACAAATTAATTTTTAGAGGATCTTTCTTCTGGAATTTAATCTTTAATTAATCTTCAAAGTTTATAAGTTACACTATAACCATAAATAGAAGGCTAGATACCAAATATACTTTTTAAAGGTGTAAAATAGCTTAATAAACTAAAGATTCTAAAGGTTTCTTTTACTTCTCCTTAAGATGAATAGTCTTTCCTTTTACTAGTCAAAAAGAGTATGTTAAGGGTAATTATTGCTAATTGATGTTTGAAAAGAATTTAACATTTAATTTTAATGATATAATAAATTATTAATGTTGAGAATTTATTTATTCTATAGATTGATTGGTAGCTTTTTAAAAATCTTTTCAAATAAAGTATTAATATATATAGATTTTTATTGGTTGAATTTTTAAATTATAAATTTTAATTAATTGAAATAAATAAATTATTTAAAATTTTCACTAAAGTAAAATGGATTTCCCAAATAATTCATTTATTTTAATTAATTTAAAAAATAAGGTGAGTGGAATAGCAGAATTTTTAATAATTTATGGACAAACAAAAGAAAAATGAATGAACGAACAACGAATATGCACACAAGATAAAAATATTTTTATGATTTTAAATTATATAGATTATAAATGAGAGATCTATCTTTTTATTTTAATTGAAATAATTCATAGATTGATGATGAAAGATAGATAGAAGAATTTTATTAATTTTTTATTTATACAATATATCTAAATCACTAGATTCAAACAGGACTAATCCTACCCCTTAAACCTGCTATACCAGGAGATTTCCATATTTTTTTCTAAGCAACACTCTTGCTATCATTATGCTTTCCTGATGGAGAGTTACTTCTTGAATTATTTCCACCTCCTTATATTTTTTTAGGAAGTTTAAATTTTGTTAGATTATTGTGCCCGCTTGTTTTTTCTTATGAACTATTGCTAGACCTTTCTTACAATACTCTTTGATTTATCTTTTAGTTGATAGTACTACTTGGTCTAATTTTTTCTAATTTGTTAATTTATCTAATTTAAGCTTGATATGGAGAAATAAAAACTGATATTTACTTTTCTTATGAGTAGATATTCTGTTACTATTAGGAGTTGTATCATAATAATCTGTGCTACCTCCTAGAGTTCTTCCTTGAGGTGTTCTTATTGAATTAGATCTCATTTATGAAGAATTACGATTATTTATAGCAGGAAGTTTATATTTAGGTGTACTAATTCCACTATTGGGTATAATAGTATAAGATTATTCAAATTATTGCTAAGGATTTGCTTAGTTTCTTCCTAATCTATTAGATTAAATGCTATTAGAACTTGTTCGTACAAAACTTTATTTTTATTATTGTAAAGGATTTGGAAGAGATTGGTAATTTATTGCATCATTCTCATCTATAGGGCCAATATAAACATTATTTTCAAACAATCCTTTTCTAGGCGGCTCACCTCTCATACACATCTCTCCCTCTCCGTGTTAAATACCTCTTTCCCATTACCCTATTAGTAGTTTTAATATTTTAAGATCATATTTTCAAAACAATTTATTTTAATACCTTTATAATAAGACCCATCCGTCCAATACATTTCCCCGTATCCATGCCTTAAATCATCAAAATAATTTCCTTTATATACATTGCCAGATGACCAAGTAAAAACACCATACCCGCATTTCTTATCATTAAAATATTCTCCTTCATACATATCACTGTTACCAGGTCCTCTTTTCCAAACACCATGGCCATGCCTAAGTCCATTTTTAAAATATCCTTTAAAAAAGGATCCATTCACCCAATAATACTCCCCATATCCTTCAGGTTTTCCATTTTAATAGTTACCTTATTTTATAGTAGTTAAATTATTTTTAAATTCTATATCACTTTTAAATATTTACCTAAATAACTATCACCATTTGCAAACTTTTCAGTTCCTTCTCCATGCTTCAAACATTATTTAAATTACCCTTCATATCTATCTCCTTTTATTATTAAGTTATATTTTTCAAGTAATTGTAATCTCAGATTAATTTATCAACTACCATTTAACCAAGTATGAACTCCATAGCCATCTGTTTTACCAAACTTCCATTCGCCAATGTAAGAATCTCCTTTGTTTCCTCTCCAAATACCAGATCCATGTTTCATACCATTAATCCACTCTCCTTCATATATTTCTGAATTAGAATAACGATAAGTGCCTCTACCCTCAGGTTTTCCATTTATAAAATATCCTAATTTATAGCATTATTTCAAATTCTTATTAACTAACAATTTTGTTAAAAAATATTCATACCATCATAAGTACTTCCGCTCGGAAATGTTTCAAATCCTCTACCATGTTTTAAATCATTTTCCCATTATCCTTCATAAATACGACCATTTTAATACACCATTATACCTTTCATTGATACCAAATATAATTATTTTTTCTATTTAAAAAACAAAATAATTTAGTAAACTTACCAAATCCATGGCGTTTTGAATTCATGACACAACCATAAAATACTTATTATTTATACTTTTTCATCTTTAAGTTAGGATCATTGCTAAGTTATTCTATTGTGAATAAATCTTTAATATTTAGCTTGTAATTTTTAAAGAATTCTAATTAGCCATTGAGATCCATATCAACTATGCTCTCCTTATTTTATAGTTGGTTAATATTCCCTTCTTTAGATATGTTAAAAGTTTATCCTTTCTTATACAATGTTTATCCATATTCTATTTCCAATTTAGATAAAAGATATTGTAACTCTCTTCAATAAATTATCTTTATATAAAATCAAAAAATATACTATTATCTATTCCATCCATTGCAGAATTTGCACCATTCCCAAACATTTAAGTATCATTTTCTGTTCCAAAAGCATCTATGCTATTGCTCTTTTGAAAAACACTATTATTTTATTAATTAAACTTCATAAATACTTATTAGCATACTTTCATGTTAATAGATCCGTTAGGGTTAGGATGATTGAAATGAAAAAACTAAATTAAATTAATACTTTTCTTAAGAAACATTGTTAAACTAAAACATTTTAGATTAAGTTTAACTCTAATCATGTTAAATCTAATATTATTTTTATTCGTTTGCTGCCATAGGTTCTGCTATTTTACTAATAATATTCTTCAACAAATCCTTTGAAATTCAATTTATGTTTTAACCAAAATAATAAAATATCAGAATAATTAATTATTGAGAGTGTAGTATAATATACAGCAAAACCTGAATTAAGGTTAATTTTTACTTTTATTATTGTAAACAAAAACAATCAAAACAAAATCTCTCCTATCATTTTAACAAATTTATTGAATAAAATTAGATTATTATTTTGAATGATTGGAATTCATCTTTTAGTTTTCATTCTCTCCGTAACCAATGATATTAATTAGATTGATAAATCATGTTACATTTTTCCAATCTATTCAAATATTTTTCATTAACAAAAATCATCATTCTAATCGCATATTTATTATAACAATCACAAAATCCAAATGTTAACATTAAATGAATTTATAAGTGAGATTAATAAACCAAAAGAAAAAATACAGTAAAGTTACTTAGTTATAATTTTTTTGTTAAACCATCAGTAATAAATTTTATTTTATAAATATATATAATGTGAGATCAAATTTAAATATAGTTTTAAGCTCATTTAAAAGGATATCTAAAGTGCAAATGTCATTTATAAACTAACTAGGAAAATCAGATCAGATCAGCAATTTTTAAAGACAACATTTTACTTTAATCAGCCTTATTTTTTCTTTACCATAATTTTAAAATTTAATTTTCAAATCTAATAGTTTTTTAAAAATCTATTGTAAATTTCGTTAAATAAACTATCATTTAAAAGATGATAAAATAAATTTAATATTTTAGAATAGTTTTTGATTAAATAAATATGCATTTCGATAAAAATATTTAATTAAGAGAGTATTATAATTGTTAATAGAAATATCTTTTACATATAAAAGTTGTTAGAATATAAAGAAAATATTAACTTAAAGGGATATTAATTAATAGATTAGCTGTTAAATTATATTGTTATCAATAATACTTATATCAACAATTTAAAAATTATCATTTATATTTTCATAATTCAATTTTTACTCACTTTTTTAAAAGTCTACGTTTAATAATAGAAACAACAAAGTCTTCTTTCTTTACTGGAATCCAGTGATCGCAATCAGCACCGTGCACTTCAGATCCTTGATTACTGTTTAAATGTTCTATCCATTTTTCTGAGTGGAAAGGGAATGGTTTCTTTTCACCATAAACATACACAATAGGAGTGATAGGCTTGTATTGATAAAGATAGCCAATTTTAGGATTAAATTTAGAAAGAATCATGTTGAATATAAAGTAAACATAGAAATAGTTCCATTTTGAATTAACACGATCAAGGTGAGCAGGATTGTATAAGAAATAGTTTTGAATAACACTCTTAGTTATCATGTTTCCAATGAAAGGAAGGATCAAACCAATAAAGTAAGCAAATATGAATTTTAATTAATATGCCATAAGTGCTTTCATAACCTTAGGACTTCTATCACTATTTAATTAATGAATGAAAGTTGTAAATAAAATTAAGTCTTCATTTTTTGAAAAATAAATCTTTACATCCATGCTGCAACATCAAGAGTAATCATTTGCTTAAATAGACCAGGGTGATTTTTATCAAGAATATAAGCAATAATAGCACCCCAATCATGGGCAACAACAGTAATTTATCTCTTACTAATCTTTTGGTAGACATCAACAATTTGTTTTACTCTATTAGCTACTTCTAATTAAGAATATCCGAAAATTTTACTGCATTATTCAGAGTAATTTGGATAACTAAAGTTCAACATAAAAGCATCATTTTATACCTTTTTTGAGATACCATGCCATAAAGCAGTAGTATCAGGGTATCCATGCAAAAAGATGATCAAGTTATCACTATCAAAGTTTCCTGATTCTTCAAAAGGTAAAATCTTTTGTAAATTCTAAGCCATTTTCTTTTTGTAATCTACTTATTTTTAAATTATTTAATGATTTGATGATTATATTTAGTTTATAAGTTTACTAGCCCCTGTATATAAAGATAGGTAATCAAGTAACAAAAAAGAATCTTAAGATTTATTTTTTATTATAAAAGAAAATAAATCATCACAATCGTCACACCATTACCTCAATAAGCAAAAATTTAATCAAAAATTTAAAAAACATAAGTAACTTCACACAATTTCTACTCTAAAAACTCTTTTTCGAGGAATATTAATATCCATTAAAGCATTTCTATTATTCTTACAATACTTTATTTTTTTTATACACAATCTCTGAAAATCTTTTTTCATTTCTCAGAGGAAAATTGTGTAATCAAAAAATTATTAATTTGATATTACCATTTACTACCTGACCTTATATTAAAATTTATAAGCACTTATACTTTTAATAAAAACAAAAAATAAGAATATTTAAAGAAAGAAATACCAAATATCTATTCAAAAAAGGAGAAAAGTTTAGAGTAAATTTAATATCTTAAAATCTCATATATTTTTTTAATAAAAAGAGTAGTAAACTAACATCTAATAACATATATTTGTTAATAAATTGTTTTTTGTTGAAAAATTTGCTTTGAAGAGGCTTTTGTTCTTTTAAATATTAAATTTTAATTAGAAGTAATGGTTGTTGCAAATAGCAAAAAGCCTAATGAAATATATTTAATTTTTTTTAGTTATAATACTAATCACAAACATTCTAAAAATAATAAATTGAATGAATTACAAATTCAGAAAATTTCTAGAAGAGTTAAGCCTAAACATTAATAAATTATAATTTTGGTAATCAGTCCCAAAAAATTAGATATTTTTTCAATTTCTATTTTGATTAAATAAGGATCTTTTTTAAAGTACTTGGATTTATAATTTTTAATTTGAAAAAATAAAAAATCCAAATTTCCTTGTTTGAAAAGAGTATTAAGTAAAACAGGGGTTTGAGATATTTAAATTGAGAGCAAAACCAAGTTTTTAGATTGTCTGTTTCACCCGAGCAACAAACCGCTTACAAAATCATAACATTCCACCATACCCGGCCTTTAAACAAAACTGCACTCATTTTAAATAGTTAAGGAATTGCGAAAAACAGTTTATATTGATATAGCTTTTGATTGAAACATTTTTGATAATTATGAGAGGAGGAGAAAAATCAATTTTTTAATATCGGACAAAAAATGTTTGCTTACGAGAATCCCCATTAAGTTTTTAAATCCTACTTCAAATTCTCTCATTCTACAAAAAAATAGTAAATCAACAAGCAAAATGATATCAATCTTATTCCCAAAACCATTCTTTTCTTTAAATATATAAAAATATTGTTTTAAAAAGAATTAGGCAATTAAAAAAGAAGACACAAAATACCTAAAAAAGATAGAAAGAAAGATATTAAATAATTTAAAAAATTAATTTGAAAATAATAATATTGATTAACAGACATTTAAGAGAAACTATTACCAAATTAATAAAAATGAGATAATTTAGAAGATAAACTAAAACAGAAGAAACAAGAAATAAATTATTAAGAAAAAAACTCATCAAAACCTAAAAAATAAAAATAATTGTTAATTAATTAATACAAATAAATAAATAAACAAATAAACAAACAAACAAACGAACACATTACTTTTATAGATGATCATCCTTAATTCATTTTTTAATTTTGAAGATTTATTTAAAATTAAATTTATCAATTTATTGAATATTTATGGAATAAGATATTTTAAGATTTGAAAAAATAATAAACAACCAAATAAGCAAACAAACAAACGAACAAAAAAACAAATAAAGAGTATTTATATATTCATAATGATAAATTTTGGCATACATGCAAATTGTGTTATTTAAGATATTCATCTCCCAACATTTTTATATCATCTAAATCACTTTCGTGAGTTTCCCCAGTTAATACCAAAATAGAATCTATACCTGCTCTTCTTGCCATTTCTATATCAGTGTCAATTTTATCACCTATCATCACAGATTTATCTAATTTAAGATTAAAGTCTTTAACAAATTATTTAAGTGCATAGTCATTAGGTTTAGATATATTAATAGTAGATGCAGAATTTGGAAATTTTTCTGAAAGTCCATAAGTTAATGCTTAAGTTAGTGTTCCTACACTTGGCATATATCTTCCGTTTCTGAATTTTATAAGTGGAGTATCTTCGCTTGCAAAAAACTAAGCTCTATTTTCTTACATTAACAAGCTGGCATAACACATTTTGTAGTAGTTAAGGTTATAATTATAACCAAGTACTACAGCATTTATATTTCTATCAATTATCATATTCTCTACTTCTTTGTGCTCTGTTATTTTTAAATGACTATGTTCTTCAGCATCCAAGAAATCTATATTATGTTTTTTGAATTCCTATCATAATTAACATCAAATCAATTAAGATTTAAATTTTAAATATTAAAATTTATGATAAAAAAGTTACTTCAATTAACCCTGCCATTCCTATTAGGTAAACTTTATTAATTTCTTTGTGCTCCCTTTAGATGTAATGAGCAAGCAATGAACTAGAAATATGAATGTTATCTTCTTTTGTTTCAAATCCATAATTTTTCAATCTCTCACATATAACTCTTCTACTTCTCATACAGTTATTAGAAATAAAGAAAATATTTTTCCCTTCATTTTTAAGAGCATTCAATGCTTCAAATCCATACTTAATTTTGACATTACTAGATTTCCAAAGTACACCATCACAATCAAAAAAGAAATTATCATATTTATTAATTAAATCTTTAAAAAAGCTCTTTCTATAAAGTAATCTTTGTACCATTTTAAGAATATAGTATGATATAAAGTATTAACAAATTTCAATTAGAAATAAAGATTATTTTATATAGGGAATCCTATTTTTAAGAAGTAATTACTTACTATAAAAAGAATAATCAATCGTTAAAGATTATGTAATCAAACACATTTAAAAATAATTTTATTTTAACAACAAATAAATCACAAAAAATTTAT
This sequence comes from Tetrahymena borealis, assembly GCA_000260095.1. Classification (NCBI taxonomy): domain Eukaryota; phylum Ciliophora; class Oligohymenophorea; order Hymenostomatida; family Tetrahymenidae; genus Tetrahymena; species Tetrahymena borealis. The sequence goes on from AHAN01001179.1 coordinate 81,182, forward strand.
AAAGTAAATAATTGAATAAATAATTATTATTTTTCTTTTTTAAAATATTTTGTGAAGGAAAGGAAAGTATGAGGTTTATAATACAAATAAAAAGTATTTAGTAAATAAGTGAGTTATTTAATTTATTATACTCTAAATCTTCATATTTGACTCCATTTTAAAAATGATATTTTATGGTTAATTTTAGAGTTGAAGAAAAAAATTAAACATTAGTTTAATATAAATATTGTAATGGCTATTTTGTTAGATTTATGGTTTATATTATTATTGATTAGTATACTTATAGAGATATTGTTTTGTTTCTCTTAATAATGATAGTTGATAAAAGATATAAAATAATAAATTGTAAACGACAGTTTGAAGTAGAGGACTCGGTCATATATTTTAATTAAATTAATGTAACACATCATCTTATTTTCACAACTAGCTGTTAATAAGTAGAAAGCTCTCCATGTATTTTAGTTTTTCAATTCTGAATTTTTGATTAGTTTGATTAAGAAAAAGGGTGTTATCAGTGTAAATTAATTATTTTTTATCAATAAATAGCAAAATAGATTTTAATAGAAGCAAGTCATAAGATTAGTATTATAAATTGTGTGACGAGCAAAATGAGCTAGGAAATAAATTTTAGTGATTTAAATGAAGTTTAAAAAGAATAATATATTAAATATATTTTGGAAAATAATATCCCATTGCATGAAGATTCATCCAAAAAAGAAATTGTTGCTGAGATTAAGTTGCATACTTCTTAAAAGAAAATAATATAGAAATATGTATCTTTAAAGAATGATCAAATGAATACTGACTAGAGTTAATCTCCTATAAAAAAATATGAGTAGTAAAGAGAATATTAATCAAACATAAATTTGAATAAAAATGGAAATAAATCTAAATTATTGTACTAATCAACTCCAAATAATCTTAAACAACATGATAATAAAGAAAATGAGAATAAGGGAAGATAAGTATCTAAAAGCCCAAATTAAAATTAGAGAAGTTCTTCTCCTTTATTTGCTTAGCCTTTAAGTAAGAATTCAAGCAGTATCAAAATAACATAAAGGAGATTATTTAATGAAGAGGAAAGTTGTAAATAGAATAAAACTCCTAAGAAATAAGAAACAATTCCTTCTTCTATACTTAAAGAAGTCAATCATAATGTAAAAGATGGTATGAGCTTATCTGATAACAAAATTACCTTAAGATAAAAAAGTGCATTAAAAAATATTGAGGAGAAGCAAACACTAATAAACTCAAAATAGAAGGGTAATGATGAGCAATATATTCCATCTACGCTTAGAAAAAAATCAATTAGAGATGAATAAAGTGAAAAAGAAACTAAAAGATCTATATCCTCTAAATAATAAAAATCTAGAAGCACCTCTCAATATGAAATATTTTCTGCAATAGGAGCTTTTCCATAATAATAAAACAAAGTTAATTTAATAAGCAGTTAGGGGAAAAATAAGAGAAATACTTCTACCAACAGAAAAGGATTAAACTTGGAAACAAACTAAGATCCATTTAATCTCACTTTAAGCACTATAAAGAGTAAAGAAACAAACTCAAAGTTTACTAACTTCACTCCTGAATGCTCATTATTTAATAAAACTTCTAAAAGTGGTAATATTTTGGTTGTAGATAATAGTGGAAGTGATAATCATTCTCAATCTACAAGTAGTAGCAGTAGCAATTCATATTGGTAATAATAAAATACATAAACTTCTTCATCTTATTAAAATCAATCTTCAAAACCTTATGCTAAAAATAAAATGAATGAAATTTACGATGTGCTTAAAAGTGTTGGATTTTGCCCTAATAATACAAATGGTAGTGAATGGCAGAGTGTGGTTGGAGGTGAAATGAGGAGTGATCCTTAGGAATTATCTGTTAAATTTGACACTAGAAATCTTTTTATAGATAGTATTTAAGGTGATGATACCTGCGAAAATAAATTTAGAAAAAGAACTCCTTCTCCTAATATGCCTTAAAAATATGGATACTAATCAGATTATTTAAAAATCTTAAGTTCACAAGAAAATTAAAGGTCTCCATAGAATTAAAAATCTATTTCTCCTGTTCGATTTAATAGAGGAAGGAATACGAGTAATAATGACTAGCCTTCTCCATCTAGAAAAAAATCTATTCCTTCAATAATTGCTACACCTACTAAGGGTTAGCACTTATCTATATCTCCTCATTAATAAGTCCAAAGAGAAAAGAGCAGTGGCTATAACTAAGACGGATACAATTCAAACACTAATAAAGATTATAGAATTAAATCTTCAATTATGTCTTTATTTAAAAATAAATTTGGAAGGTTAACAAAAATCCCTTTAGCTCCTATTCACAGTCAAATAGAAGAGATTTATGCAGCTAAAGAGGCATTAATTTAAAAATAATAAACAAAGTATTCAAGTAAAAAGTCAAATAGTTTTAAAGAGTTTGTATACGATTTCTATTTGAAAAAATTCAAGAATAACTAGAAAATAGCTGAACATAGTTTATTTAACTTTATAGGCAGCCTTGAATTCCATAGTGAAAATTCTGACTCTTTAATTTCTAAATAATTCTTATAGATGGTAAATGATGAGTATTCCGAAGAATAGATAAACTTTTATCTTTTAGCTTTTTCTGAAATTTAATTTAATTTTAAGTAGAAAAGTATTTAATATCTACATTTATCTGAAAAGACTGTCTTTAAAATATCTCTTAAACTATTCAATACCCCTTAAGACTAGCCATTGTGTTATGAGTAAATTATAATTTTCTTAAAATAATAAAATCTATAATTATTATCAATATAAAAATAGGATTATTCAGTAGGTATCTTAATAGGAGTCTTACTTGAAATCATAGACAATTGCATCCTACCACTATTTAGAAATATTAATGCAGGCATTTAAATTACCATTATTTAGAAATAAGATTGATTATAAATAAAATGAAAATCAAAACACAAATAACCAAGCTAAGGAGTAAAAAAGGAGAAATTCTTAATCTAGTCACTCTTCTCCATTTAATAATCATCAAAAACCTTTCTCTATGGTAAACGAATCATTTGGGATATAAGCAGAAGTAAATAATGCACTAAATGCAAACAAGGAAGGATTTAATAATATGTGCAGAACAAATAGCAAGGAGAAAATAGATGACCTAAAAAAGTAGAATAATATTAAATCAATCTTGTAGAATAAAGATTATCAGTCAGAAGTAATCACTTAAAGTATTGCTAAATAAACAGATTTCTTCTTCTCCAATCAATATGAAGATCTCAAGCTCAGCTAAAGTTAGCCTTAGAGCAGTATAAGCACTATTTAGAAATATTGCAAAGATAAAAATATTATTTCTCAGTCTTGTCCTGTAAATATCACTTAAATACAATTAATTTAAACAGCATTATTTACTGAAATGGAGAGAATAGTAATTGAATTTGTATAAATGTTTGAAGTTTAGAATAAATAAAGTGCTAAGAAATTGGAAGAGTTGATATTGAAAAAGTGTAAATATTTAATAACTTCTCTTATATTAAAGGAGTAAAATAAGTGGTTTGAATTACTATTAATAGATTACCCTAATTATTAGTAAAAAATGTAAGCAGAAACTATTTAAAAATTATATGATGCTTATGAAATATCCTTTATTCAGAATAATAAATCAAGTAACGAGAACAAGAACTTGAGATCTCTTTGTAAATTAATTCTAAAAGTACCAGAGTTAAATGATGCAATTAGCAAGTTGCTCATTTGTGTTTTAGTACCTGAATCTTCATGATATTTGCTTGCTAGTTAGCTTTCTAACTTTCTTACTTTTTAATGAGTAGAAGTTTCAGATAATAAATAAAAACCACATAAAATAAAACAAATTAATTGCAAAAAAGAAATAAAATGAATATGAATTCTATAACTATATCAATCAATCAATCAATAAATGAACAAATAATATAATATTAATACATATATAATCTTCATACCAACATACATAAATTATAACGTTATCATTTACCACCTCTAAATCAAATTAATAAAATTTAAATATTGAAACATTAATGTGATTCTTCAAAATAAAATTTATATTTCTTCTTAAAACTTTGTAAATTTGTTATTGGATATGAATAAATATTGTCATGAATATTTACTATTTTGAGCTGGTCTTATTTAATATTCAAAATAAAACGAAGTAATTGATAATTAGCAAATCAGAAAAAGTATAAATAAATATTTTAAAATGAGCGAAGATACACCCTATTTATAAACATATTAAAAAAGAGCTTCAGGTAAAATAGATTTTATTATCTTTTTTAAAATCTTATATAACCTATTCTCAATTATATAATTTGAGAGGTAGCAGAACTTTCATAAATTATTCTCTCATTATCTAATAGTATTCTTCCAAGATGCATTTAGACAATTATTTCAAAATAAAACAATAAATTCTTATATTACATTTAACTTACGCCTGGAAGTCTATTATTGAAATAGATTTTTAATTCTAAACGGTTTAAGCAATTAATTCAACCCTTTATTCTTTAAAATATAGAAAAATCATTTGGAGATAATGAGATACATAAATTTAGTGAAGAATAAGGAGGTAATGTGTTAAGAGGAGCTATAAGCGGAGGAGTATAATAAGAAAGTGTAATAAGAGGAGAGTATTCAAGTAAAGAATATATTTATTCATAAAATATCAATAATTTAAACAAAATTTTGTTCAATTTAATTTTTTTGAAGTAGTTTTATTTTTATTTTGAAAAGGTTCTGGTTATTAATATACTGATTAGCCATTTGCTTAAATATATGTTAGGGAAAATAAATAACAAACAAGTAATATTTCATAAGTAAAAGTAGAAGGAAATGGAGCAAGTTCAATTAAATATGTTAATCCTTCAAGTATAATCAGAAAAGTTATTCATTATGAAAATCCTAGAAAGTATGTGGATTATTAGTCTTCTTTGGGCTATAACTCATAATCAATAAACTACAATAGCTAATACTAATGTTAGTAATGCACTAGTGCATGTACAGTCCATAATAAGGCCAACTGTACTTGTAATTGCTCTTGTGCAGGTGTTTAGCTTTCTCTTAATCCTAATTATCGTTTTAAGGTTACTAGAGAAATTGATCTTAAGCAATCTTAATTTGATTCTTCAAATAAAGAATATGAATTACTTCTTTAAAAAGTATAAAATTTGGAATCCTTACACAATTAAGAGATTATCAAATTGAAAGATGAATTTAATATTGAAAGATCAAAGCAAGAAAAAGAAATAACTCGCCACAATTTAGATTTAATAGTAAATTAATACAGTTAATAGATTTATTATTAATACTTTAATTCTTAATTAGAAAACATTATATGTAGAGCAATAAGAAATAGCAAAACCTTAAAAATAATAACAATAAGAAGTTATGGTAAAGGAAGAGAAGCATATAGAAGTAGAGAGAAAGATTACTGAAATTGAAACTTAAAAAAAAGTTATTTCTTCGTTAGAAGAAAAGATCTCAACTATAAAAGAAAAGAAAAAAACACTCTCTGTTGAAAACAAGCAATTAAAGACTGAATTATTTGAAAAGAATTTATAAATAAAATAATTAGAGTTCTAGCTTACCTAGAAGTAAGAAGCTATTTCTACAACTCACGTTTAGAAAGAAACTTACTCAGGTCATAGTGAATTAGAAGGGTAGAATTAATTCTTGATTTAAGAACTTGGAAGAATTAGTAACACCTTTTACAAATTAATAAAATATCTATGTGTTAAAATTAAAAATTTCAATATATTCTATTTTAATTTAAAGCTGAAGAGTACGAACAACTAAAGAAAAGTAGCAAAATTGTAGAAAAGCTTGTTTATGTACCCTCTGTTTAGAATGTAACAACTGTGAAGGAAGTACCTCCATATATCGAAGAAAAGATTATTTATGTTTAAGATACAGATTAATTAGAAGCTTACTAAAAGATTATTAGCCAACTATAAGCAGATATTGTATCTTTGAACGAAGAAAAATAAAAACTTATTATGGTAAATATTCTTAGATGCAATTAATTTCTTAAAAAAAATAAACAAATAAATAGTAACAAGCTGAAGAAAAAGCATAAATGTACGAAAGAATCAATTAGATTACTAAGGTTTAAAAATCAGAATCAGCCTCAATTATTAAAGAAGTTGTTGTCTAAAAGGTTATTGATAGGACAGAAATTTAATTAAAGGAGTAAGAGTATTAAGAATGTTATAAGAATTTATCTGCACAATTGCTTAAAGTAGCTGAATTAGAGCAAATAATTTCTAATCTTTAAATTGAGATATAGAAACTTACCAGGAATTACAAGTTGGTTAAGTTACCAAATAATTACAGGATCGAAGAATCAGTATCTATGGAATCAAAATCAATCAGCCAATCAGCTAATTACTATCGTGCTTGTAAATACTTAATTAAAATAATACAATACATTTTAAATTATTTTTTAAAAAGCTTAAAATGAAAGTAATATTTAACACGGCGTTTAATACCATAACCTAAGTTCTAACTATTAGATCTTATCCTCCCCTTAAAAATTTGAATATCAAACATTTGCAACTTTAAAGAAAACAGGAGCTAATTATTAATAAGCAGAGCTATCCAATACATAACAAGAATAATAAGTAGAAAGACACGAATAAAGTGAAGAGGAAAATAATTGAAGAAGGAAGGAAGGATAAATCAAGGAATTTAAAATAATTTAATTATTATTCAATTTTTGTATTTATTGTAATCTTTAATGTAATAAATTTATGTTTATTCTGTCTATGCATCGAAGTAGAATTTTATGCAAAATTATCTCCTCTAAGAAAATATTTAACTGCAAATCATTATTAAAAGATTTGGATTTGTTAACTACTAATATAAATCGTGTTTGATCATTATTGATCTATAGATATTTTTGATATCCTCACGTTTTATTAAATTTTAAGTCAAGATATATCATCCTTATCAGAAAATTATTAAAGATTCTCCTTTAAGAAGTAATACAAGAAATGAAAGACAGTGTCTTATAAAAAGCAGCAAAAGGATTATCGATCCTATTTGTGATGAAGATATTCTCAAGAATGATAGATTTTATTTTAAACATCTTAGTTATTTAAGAAGTTGAACCAACCATATATGGTAAAATAGATATTACGTGTAGGATAGCTGCGATCCATTAAATAATTATTACTATCAAAAAGGTTTAACTATTCATTATATGATTTTGACAAATATTGTGCTATTTTATACAAAAATGTGCCTCAAAAACTCATATTAGAAAAGAGGATAGAAGACACATTAAAATGAAATGATATAATCAGCCAAAAATATGGTAAAGATATTTAGATTGATTTAAATAACAATTTAATGTTGATAACAATATTATTATTAAAAAGATGATATTTGGCATAGGTTTTACTATATTTATTGGATTAATTTGTGGCAGTTTATGGTTCTATTGGTATAGATCTTTAAATGAATCTTTTGTTTAAGGGCTTGTATGCTATGTTATTGCATGTATAATAGAGAGTATGTGTGAGCCTTTATTAAGTAAATTTGTTCTTAATTTTGATTACTCTGTAGGAGCTAAATCAGAAGCTATAGCAGTGTTCACAAAGACTCTCTTTCTATTTACTCTCACCAAATTAAATATTTTCCATACTCTTGTTAATTTTGGACTTTCATAAATATTCTATGCTTCAATGATGTTCTTATGCTGTATGTTCTTTGGGTAACATTTTTAAAACTCTCATAATTTTATTAATAACTCTATTAATTTGGATAATACATTAGTGGTTATCAAAGTTTAATACCTGCTAAGATAGAAGGAAAGGATTATTACATTAATCCAGAAATGAAGGATATGGGATAGCAATTTACTATTGTGTCTATCTTAAAACTAATTTCATAAGAGTTAGAAAAATTTGTTCTTATTAATGTAAAGAAAGATGATGTTAAATTGTAGTCTGAATATCTTCTTGTGTCAAATATTGGTTCATTAATACCTCGTTATATTTATGCTCCAATTGAAGAAATCAACTTTAATTTATTTGCAAAGCTCTCTCAAAAATCAAGAAGGGGAAATAATGATAAATAATAATTCAATAGTGAAAATGAAAGTTTGGTTGATAAAACTAACGAAACTACTACACAATCTCTAGAATCTGCTAAACCATAAAATAAAAATCCCAAAGAGAATTAAAGGTAATTGAGTGAAGAAAAAGAAACTACTTAAAAAATAGAACTTCATTCAGAATAACTGGCCTAAGCAAGAGATGTACTCTCAAAAGTTGTTATGATTGTCAATATTATAGGGCTCATAGCAATATTCTTTGGTATTCCTTATGCTAAAGCATTCTTAACATTCTTATATGGAAGTTTATGGAATTACCCTGCCAGTGTTCTAGCTTTATAAGCCTATTGTGTAATATTTCTAAATATATTTCATATAAAAATTAATTAAATTGATTAAGAAATTTACTTTAAATAAAAGCTCATTATAATTATTATATTATTGTAAAAAAGGTGTATGAGTGGGTAATGGGTATAAATGGTATCACTGAAGCTTTTGTATAAGGAACAATAGAAAAATCTGAACTTCAAACTTATAGGAATGCCATTTACTCATCTACTTTCTTTTATGTTATTAGTTGCATTTTCTTAGTTGAGTATGGGTCCGTTGGTATCATCCTTGCATGCATTTTAAGTATGCTCACTCGTATCTGTGTTTCTTTCTTTTACATCTATAGAAAAATATTTTGTTCTTAGATTTCTTAACTCCTTTTGTTCATTAAAACATCTTTGCCCAATAGAATCTTCATAATTGGGTGCATATGCAGTCTTTTTGTGAGCTACTACACTACATAAATTTTATTTCCATAAAGACCACTATTTTAACTCATTATTGGAGGAGGTATTTAAAATTATTAAACTATCAAAATTTAAGATTAATATCTTCTTACTTTTATAGGTAATGCTGGTGTCTTACTTCTTTATCTTGCTAAAGTGTAAGGTAGAGAATTAAAGTAACTTTTTACTAAATCAAATTGATGATAGAAAGTTGGAAAGATTAAACATAAATTGGAGACAATAATTTACTTTTAATTGAATTATGAATGTATTTATAAATTTGTGATAAAATTAAACGAAGTATGTAACTTTAAGAATATATTTTAGGTACAACCAATCAATCTCTTTTTATATAATTAAACTTATTTTAATATTTATGTTCTTTCATTTTTTGCTTTGACTATATCCACCACCTGATTGGTTTCCTGCTTATGGGTTAAGAGGTAAGAATATTACCTAATCTTATGCACTTCTTGTAATATTTTAAATTACTTCTAAGTATCTCACTTACATAGCAGCCTTAGAGTCAAGAATATCTGCAGTCTATTTCAAAAGAGCTGCAGCTTCGACTTCAGCCTTATTACTAATTAATTTTGTTTCTCCCAATCTTCTTTATTTTGCTGTAGCTGCCATATCGCTTTATGTTTCTTTATTAAGAGCTATATCTTTGAAGAAAATTTCTTCTACTATTGTTCCCCTACATTTTTAGAAAAAAATTTATTAAGCAATAGTCTCTATTTATTATTATTTTTATTATTGGAATTAATCTAATATTATAATATACCATTTCTTAGAGGTTTCATTAATTAAAAACTCTAATCTGTTTGCTAACTCTTCTTTGCTATCCAAAATTTGACTGAGAGGCATTTCACCTAAAACTGATCTAACAGAAGCAACAGATTAATCTATTTAATTTTAAATGAAATAAATATTATTGACTCTTGTAAAGAGTTATTATAGAATAAAGGTAAATAAATACCTAATAATGATCTTTAGAGATTTTCAATTTTATAAACTGCTCTTAAAATACCAACAACTCTATAGTAAACGACAGCATCTATTTAGAATAAAATAAATTTTTAAAAAAGCTATTTCTTAAGATTTAAAATATTAAGTTTCAGCATCATCCCTATTTATATTATTGCCTATAAGAATTTATTACCAACAAATAAAGTTATATTATCCTTTGTTGTAATCTTTTATTGTGGTAGATCGAGGATTCTAGTTTTTAAAGATACTTGTTTCACCTAATCAGTGCATGTATTGATTTAATGAAGACCTGAGTCTAAGACTTAAATTGGTTTACCAAATCTTTCAATAATACTTTTAGAGCTTTAAGGGACTTAGACAAATGGCTTATCTATAATTAATATTTATTTTAAAAATTCCTATTAGATACTATATTCATGCAACTTGATTTGTAAAAAATTTGTTATAAATGCTCTTAAAATTTTTAAGAATCTAAATTTTATTACCAAAACAGAAACAGAAGCAAGGTAACCATGCGCTTAAGCAGCCAGTAAAGCTACCACAGCAAACATTCATTGATTGATAACATTCTAATTCAACAACTTTATTATTTTCTAAGGCTGCATATTCAGAAGGATCATCAAATTCTTTTCTAAAATCATCATCTCCTCTTAAGAGCTATTCGCCACCGTGATGAATGCTATGATTATTGTGTTCAGCCATTTTTTTAGATTGAGTAACTATTAATTTAGGATTTAAAATTTGCTTAGAAGGTTAGTTGGTTATATTGAATATCAGAAATTGGTTTTATTTTGAATTTATAATTGATATTTATTAAAAGAAAGTCTTGTATGGAAATAATAAACTAAATTATGAATATTTAATAACTTCTAAATCATCTTAATTTCTTACTGAAAATGAATAGATAGGTATATAATCTAATTAAGGTTTATATTCATCTATTAACAATCTTCTCGTATTATAAATTTGCAATTAGGTAATTCTTCAAATTCGATAAAATCATAATTACATATCCTCCATATTACTCTCATAGAAATTTTTCTTAAATAGTACTTTTCAATTATAAAACTTTTATGTTTAAATCATTTAAGATACGAAGGAGGATTTATTCATACTGATTTCTTTTTATATATTTTTACCAATGATTTAAACACTCCCAAAAACATATTATTATTAGAAAATAGTATGTTAACATTATTTTTAAGTATTCTTTGCTATTATTTGTCTCCGATTTCATGCATATCATCCCCTCTGCTTTACTCTCATAATTTAATCATTTGAGTTATTTTTTAAGATATTTAGTATATTTTATGTATTCCTATCAAATTTACAAATAGGTTTCAAAAGTATCAGAGTATGCTAATTAATATAATTATACATATATTTATTTTAGGTGTATTTTGCATACTCTTTTCTTAAATTAGATGGTCATTCATTTGACACATTACTCCTTCTTCAATAATTTTGTATATATTCGATGCTAGTGACTAAACTTAACCATCTTCTCAAAAAATTACCAATATAAGATTTCTATGTTTAAACATACTTTTCCTTCTTATCATCTTATTTTGTTTTAATTATTAATTAGTTATAATAGAAAAAAAATCATAGAAAAAATTGCCAAATTTAATAAATTTTACAATTATTTATTATATATCAGGCTTATTTTTTTAAAAAAATATTAAAATTATTAAGAATATATGTTTTAAATTAGACATGATAGTGAGTGAGTCTAATAAATTAACAATTGATAAAACAAACAATAGTTCTTTAGTTAAAAAAGATATGATAACATTGAAATAATACTAACAATTATATCTATTAAAGATGATAAAATTATACTGTGTTTACAAAAAATATATAAATGTTTTAATGTTAAAACCTTTTAATTTTAATCTTAAAATAGTAATTTTTTCTTAAATTTTAATATTTAAAAAGATTCCACATTTAAATATTTATAATAAATCAATAAATCAATCAATCTTTTTATGGAGTAAGATACTATCTTACATGATTTCTAAATGTTTTATAAGTATTAGAACGTTACTTTAGTTTTTTTAATGTTTGTAAATCATCAACTTCTTCTTGTGTTGAATATTATGGTGTTTTTTCGAAAAATTTAAATGTCTTTTTCTTTCTCTCAATATCTTAAAGTTTAAAAAACGAAGTTTAAGATTGTTTTTTTGCCATCTCTATTAAATATTTTGGAATTATTGGTTAATCCTTTTCAACTTTTTAGTGATCTGATATTTTAGCTATCATTTTTTTCAAATCGTTCTACCTTTAAGTTACTTTACTTTGACTTTATAAAAACTCCTATTAATAATTCTTTAATTCAAACTATTTGTGTGTGGAAATTTTTCTAGGAATCTCTTGTTTGGAAGCATCGTTTTTCTCAGTTGTTATATTATTATTATTTATTTTATTTTCTGTTTGTGCAGTAGATAACAGGTGTCTCTCATTACTGGTATTACTTTTAAATGTAGAATAAGGTGAAGCCATATTATCTAATATTTATTTTGAATTATTACTCTTATTTTATTTACCAAACCTCTCCATTTATATCTATTTAGTGTAAATACTTTAAGTAGAAATAACTTACTTACTTGGGTTGGCTAGATCAGAGGAAGGAGAGTAAAATTTAAAGGAGTGCTTGAATTTATCTGGTGAGCAATATTCTTTATGTTAAGATATATTCCTCTTAGATGCATATGAGTTGGGTTAATATTCATAATCTTCCCATTACTTCAATAGAACTGTTGAATATGCTGGCATTTTCTTTTTAATAGAAGCTTTCAATTAATTTATTTTAGCATTCCAGAGAAATTCTCCAATTTTCAATTTAGAAGTTTTCCACTCTTCCATTCCTAATCTTTAATAAGACTCTAGATAAAAATTTTTTGGAAACTCTTTGCTATTGTTTTTCATTCCAAAGGCTTTATCAAATAAATCAACCATAGTCGTCTTCTTACTTAGAATCCAATTATTAGCGTTATTATCATTCATATTTTTATCATTTTAAATATTTTATTCTGTTAATAAATTTTATTAGGCCAATTTCTCTTCATCAGAAAAACTCCTTTATAATCTAAACCCCTCTAAGTTTAAAGCCTATTACTTTTATTGAATCTTTCCTATTTATGTATCCTTTGTAGCTATGTTAGTTGGGGCTTAGAGAGCGATGTTACTATTTAAACCTTCCTCTTCATTATTCAAACTTGAAGAAGAATTAATATTGTTTTCTAATGAAACTCTTGAAGAAAGTTATAACTAGTTCTTCCTTTTAGCTGTTGTTGTAGTTCCAAAATATAATTTTTTTTTGCTCTTCTTTTTTTTATCAAATTCTTATTCATTTTATATATTTTATAAAACTTCTTAAACCTATCTTATTGGGTCATTTAGTCCTAAGTCGTTTTTTTAAATTTCAGATTGGCCTTCATTAGTTTAATTTAGTGAGTTTTTATCGTAAAAATTACTTTTTGTTGCTTAATTACTATTAATTAATCCACCAGGATTAATTAAGTTTGTTATTGATTAAAGAGGAGAAATAATCTTCTATTTCTTTCCAACATAACTATTTTTAAAGATTCTGCTATCTTTACTATCAAATGATCTATCTTTGATAACATCAATAGTTGTGTATGCATTTCTTTTACTATCCCCTAGTCTTCTACTTGCTTAGCTTACTATATTTGTTAGTTTTTTAACAGTTTTTCCAAACTAACTCTCTACAAGAGTATAATTTCCTGAACTGCTCTACTACTTTGGATTAAAGAATTACAGTTTTTTAGCCGATTGTAGATCTTAGGTTGGAGAATCTAAGGATAGATCAGAATCAGAATGCCCGCTATTTAAACTTAATCCCCTTTCGTCTTTATTCTTTCCCTATATTACTTTGATGCTACACTCTCTCTAAGGATCAAAACTTACTTGTTTATAAACCTATTAACTATCAGATTTCATTAATTAAAAAGGGTTTTCTTACTCCTACTTTGGAGATTAAATACTATCTGCACCAGAAGGTACTCTATAATTGAACGAAGTTGAATATAGAAGGTCGACAGCATTCTTTAGGCTATTAGGTGATTTTCTAAACCCAATTCCTGTTTTCCTCATTATAAATAAATAGGTAAAAATGATTTTCTAAAAGTAACGTTGAATCTCCTTTTATATGAATAATTAATATAAAATCAGATTGTCTGTAGAGGAAGGAATTAATTATAAAAAATACTTAAAAATGAAAATTAAATTATAAAAAATTCTGAATAAAAAAGGATATCAAATATGAATTAAATAAATTAAAAATAATAAAAAATTAATAGAAATTAAATCCAATTAATAATTCAAAGAAATATTTTATAAATTTAGAGGATAGGTAGCAGAATTTCTGATTTTCAATTATCGACATTTGTATTTCAAATTATTATACTTAAAATAGTATTTTAGGTTGGGAGATCATATTAATAAATCTAAAGGAATTTTTTTATCAGTCTTTACAATAAACATATTAAATTAGACAACTATTGGATGTGAATTTACTTGAAACTTATTAAATAGCAATTTATTAATTTTTAAATGTTATCCTCCTTCATTTAAATTAAAATTCCTATTTTATAAATAATAAATTTTCAGTCACAGTAGGGTGGTAAATAGACAAATTATTTTGCTAAATAAGAACATTTTTTTACTTAAATAACTAAATGGGGTAGATAAAATAAATTAGAATTAAAAAAAAATTAAGAAATAATTAAAATGATTACTTTAGGAAGTAAGGAATTAATTTACTTTTCAGTAATATGATCAATTAAAAATAATTACTCAAATATTTATTGAGTTAATAAAAATTTTATATGGTTAAAATTGGCGAGAAACGAGTAGATCCTTCACTATTTTTTTAATTGATTTTTGATGATGTGAAAAATGCTATATTTGAAAAGAAATAAAATAAGATCTCCAAAATTGCATTATTTATATTGACATTTATAATTTATTGAATGATACAAAACATGAAATAAATGATAAATAAATATAAATTAATAAGTAAAATTTCTTATCGAATCTATAAATTTACTAATAAAAATTGCACAAATTAACAAAAATGAGTTTAGGTATGCCAAAAGCAAATGTTAAATTTGATGGAAAACCTATTTTCTATCACACTGATGGAACTGGTAGAGATACTTATATCACTCGCAACAATGGTGGCCTACTATCATAGTAAATGCTTAAGGATATGGAATTAAAAGAAAAAAAACCCGATTTTGTGAGAATGAGACTTGGTTCAAGCTATGGAAACAGAAAATCATTACCTACATTAGGAGACAAATTTGTTCATTACCATTCTGATGGCACAGGACGTGATAGTTATATTGGATGGAATAATGGAGGTAGAACTACAGTTTACAGCTAAAAAAGTAATACTGAAATAAACTTTAGATCTACCCTTCGTAGTTACTAAAAAACTCCATCTATGTCAACTTTTTTTTCTGGATCTGGATCTTCAACATACACTGCTACTTAATTTGATTTTACAAATACAAACTTTTATCTATCCTAAAAGCAATCCCAAGAAAAGAATCAGCTACATAAAAGGTAAATCCAATCTGCTAACCGCCTTTCGAGACCTAAAACAGCCTATGGACCTTAGCATAACCCTATCTTTTCTACTGTTAATTCTCGCTATAGCTATTATAACCCTTCTTAAACTTAAAAGACTACTTATTGATTGAAGATTTACTGACTATAAAAATAAACAAATATCATCAATACCTTCTTATCTACATGATAGTTCTCAAAATTTCTTCAATCAATTAACATAAAGAAAAATGAAATTCTGAAGCTTTAGAAAATAAAGTTCAAAAAGAAATAAAATATAAATTCTACTTTCAATAATAGTTATAGGAAATTAATAAAATTTATTTCAAAGAAAGAATCATACATACATAGATATTCTATTGCTAGCTAGTTGGAAAAGATTAGTAAAGTAGAATAGAATAGAAAATAATGTAGATAAAATTTCCTATTATATAAATTCAAACAAACATTAGTAAATTATTTTAATTATATTTTTTATATCTTCAATATTCTAAATTTTATATGGGAATTTAAATATTCTCATTGATATTCTACTTCTTCCATCCATCCATCCTTCTTTTCTTGATATTCATAAGTAAATTACTATACAACTTATTATTATCTCAATTTCTTATTATAAATTTATTACTTATATTCTGATCAAAAAATTACTTAAACTCTTCTAGAAATCTAAGATGAAAATGAAATATAAAAATATTAAAAAATATTTAGAAATATAAAATAATATAGTATTTTAGATTAATATCAATTTTAAAACATCTATTTTTTTTATACTTTTAATCCTCCTTATGATATGATTAATAATTCTTCATAATTTCTTCATAGATTTGTTATCAAATTAAAGATTATTGGTATATTTGTTGTATATATATATATTAAAGAAAGTGAGAGAAGATGTGATATATTCAAATAATTTTGAAGATACAGTCTCAATATTTTATTTAAGGTCTACTTATAAGTATAAAAATTTCAAAGTTAAATATTTGATTTAAAATGGATGTTTATAGACTAGAAGACGAGCTGTATAAAGGTTTTGATGTGAAAAGAGAGATTCGCTAATAAAATATAGTAAATCAACTTAAGAATATCTATTTCACTTGCGAGAAGAAGTGTTTTGATTTTGGGAAAGTAGATGTAAATGATGTTGAAAAAAGATGCATGAATAATTGCTCTGAAATGATGATTAAATAGGTTCTTCCAATGACAAAAGAATTATATTTTAAATGAAAGGATAATAAATACTTGATTGAAGGAAATTTAAATGTTTTCTAAAAATTTTAATCTTATTTTAATATAAAATTTAATCTATAAAATAAAAAAGAAAGATTGTTGTGAGCTAGTTATTACATTTATTTGTATTTTTGTTTAGAAAATTCTATTGAAAAAAAGATCATCTTAATTATTGGTTTGATTTGATTTAATTCCTTTCTTGTTACCAATATAGCTTTATATTTCAAAAGCTAATTATAAACCAAATTTAATCATTTTTATTAACTTTCTAGATCTTAGGATATTATTTTTTGTTTTCATAATTCTATTAGGAGTATTGTTTATAAGCAAATCTAAATTTTAGCCAACTAGTTGGATAGTCACAAAAAACAAAAATCATACAGACAATAATATTTATATTACAAAATAATATTAAATGAGAGCATTCATCTGCGCATATAATTTTACTAGAAAAGTTCCAGTTAAAAAATTTATTAAACCTTCAGAGATACCAAAAAAAGATATTAACGATCCATTAATTTAAGATTCTAATAAAAATGTAATGGATGAGATGTAAAAATTAGTAAATTTCATTTGTTGGTTTATTTTATATAACACTATGCTTAACATATCAACAAAGACTAGTGAATTTGAGGGAACAAAAACAATGAAATTAGTAGATAAGGTTTTAGATAATTATTTAAAGAAAGGTATTTAAATAAATATTAAGATATTATTAAGAGATCTATTTATTAAATATTTTTGTAATAAAATATAGGCTATAATATGGATTAGTTGATAAATATTATTTAAAAAGGAGGAATTATAAAGTAAATAATATTCATAATAATTTAAATATTTAAAAATATTTTATTGCTTTAATAACATTAGTGATGAAATTAAGAAATCTTTTGTTAATGATGCTCATAAAAATGTAATTTTATTTAAATATTGTAAATTCTACTTATCAAATTACTATTTTTGTTATTTGTAAAAGGAAATGATTCAACAAAAGAATAAGATAATGGAATAACAATTTGAGCAAATTAAAACCTCAAATCCTGAACTGTACAATTACATAAACAGCTACTCTAAAAATGAGAATATTGAAAAAGGAGCACCTAAATACACTCATGAAAGGAAAGATAAAAAATAAAAATAAGAGCAAGAAAATAAAATAATTCCAAAGAAAAAATGAAGAAAAATAATAATTGTAAAATAATTTTCATTTGAGTAATATATTTATTTTGTAATCAACTTAAAATGCAACTTATATTTTCCTTAACAACTAACTCAAAGTTATTAAATGTTTCTTCTAAATAGATTAATTAATTAATACAATTTTGTTTAAATTATCTAGAAAAGAGAAATTATTTTTATCAGATTTTATGGTTTCATAATAACAACTTTGTATACATTTCTAAGAAAGACTTAAGAATCTATCAAAATTCATTTGCTTTTAGTAATTCCTTCCTTTTTATAATTAAAATTATATTAGAATTTAGAAGGAGTAGATCTATCATTTCTCTGAGATTTTCTCGAAATAATTAAATTTTTAGGAGTGTATCTTAAGAGATTCTGATAGAATGATAGAAGCCAATATTAAATTCTAACATTCTAATTATTAAGTTCTCTGAAATAATTAAGTTATTTTTCGCTAAATTGATGAAAAAAATAAAAAATTTTCAAAATTATAAATTGAAAAACTTATAAAAATTACGTGTCTCTTGAAATTTTTGCACATTTATTATATATTTTTTGCCATTTATCAAAGATTTCATAGTAATTTCAAAAATGATTATCATTATTAATTTTCCAAAAAGATAATTCAAAACCTTCGATCAAATTTTTATCATTAAACAAAAAAAATTAAAAGATTAAAAAAAATAAATATTTCTGCAATTTTTTGAAATAATATAATGAGCGAGAACGATACTCAATTCGATAACATTTTTATGACTGTTATCCAAAATAAAAAGTCTATTGATGGATTCTTTGAATCTGTCTATGGTTTTTTGAGAAGAAATACCGATTTCTTTACTGACTAATAAAGAGCTGAAAAAGTTATCACCGAACAATGTAAGAGACAATTCGCCCTCTATCTTAAGGACTAAAAGGATAAGGAAGCCAAGGAAAAGGAAAAGAAGGAACGTGAAGAAGCCAAGAAAGCATAAAAGGAAAAGGAACTTAAGTTATAATAATAAAAAGAAGAATAAGAAGCTTTGAAGGCTTAAGCTGAACTTGAAAAGAAGAAAGCTGCCACTGAAGCTGCTGCTGCAGAGACTATTGTTGAAGAAACTAAGACTGAAAAGAAGAATGCCGATGGAGTTACTGAAGAAGAAGATGATGGCACTCCTGCTCCTATCGGTAATTAAAACTTACATACTTAAAAATAGAATTAAAAATAGTTTACAATAAAATAATAAATATTTCTAATAAAATAATAGGAAATGGTGGTAAGACTGATACTTACATTTGGACTTAAACTTTGAACGAATTACATATTTATATTCCCGTTAATAGTGATTTAAAATCTAAGCAAATTAAGGTTGATTTCTCTCTCAAACATCTCAAGGTTGTTATTGATGGCTAAATCAAAATCGATAAGGATTTCCCTGAAAATATTAATAGCCCTGAATGTTTATGGACTCTTGAAGACGGTGATATCTAAGGATATAAAGGTAATTTTTTAAATTATTTAAAGAAGTTTGAAGCATTTTTAAGGAATTACCTTTGGGCTAAATCTTTTTCAAAATTAAAATATAGGTAGATTAATTCATTTGAGCATTGAAAAGTGGACAAATTAAATGCACTGGTGGGATTGTGCCTTATTGGGTGATGAAAAGATCAACACTAAGAAGATTCAACCTGAAAGTTCTAAGCTCTCCGACTTAGATGGTGAAACTCGTTCAACTGTTGAAAAGATGATGTTCGATATGAGATAGAAATAAGCTGGTTTACCAAGCTCTGATGAATTAAAGAAACAAGATATGATGAAGAACTTTATGAAGCAACATCCTGAAATGGATTTCTCTAAGTGCAAGTTCAATTGATTAAATAATAAATATGGAAAACACCAAAGAATACCAAACATAAATCAATTAAAGAATCATTAGTTTAAAGTAGTTAATAAATTTTAATTTTGAGTAAAATTAATAATATTTGTAAATTAAATAAATATACATATTGTAATAATTAATTTTAAAGCCTTATCGCAGAATTTTAAAATTATAAAAAATAATTTAAAAGTGATCTTTCTACTGAAAGAAATATTTGTTGATTTTTCGATTTTATTTCAAGAAAAGGTGGGTGATCCTTTCTGTATGATTCTATCATTTGAAGTTTTAGTTAATTTTATGAGATATTTAGTAAATAAATTCTAATTAATTAATGCTATTAAATTTTTAGATGTATCTATCTTGTTCATCTTTTAAGATCAAAGTTAATTATTAATTCTATTAAAATAATTAATTCGTATAGATACCCTTAGTTGAATAGTATTAGAGAAACTTATTAAGTAGAAGATTATAGTTAGAAACAAAATGAATTTTGTAAGATATTTATTCTAAATAAAAATACCTGTTTAAAGATATAGAACACTTCTTTTAGCTCCCATTGTTGGAGGAGGTTTATATTATTTATCTCAATACTAGTAATACAAATTTATGAATAAAATAAGAGAAAGGGATTTAACTTTAAAGTTGAATGCATCCTCAATATTTACAGAACATAGTATGGAATATTCTAATTTGATTGATATCTCGAATTAAGAATCCATAGATTCTCAATAATTTTAAGATAGTTATACAATTTTATTTGCAGGAGATTTATCTCAATTTAAAATACTTTAAGAAACCATTGAACAATAACTATTCAATTATAATTTAAAATACCTTTTTATAGTAAGTAAGACCTATTATGAAGATAACTAGAAATATTTAGATATTTTCCTTAAAACAAATCCTAAATAATAAGATTTAGTAGTCGCTTATGGAAATTAGTCTTCTCTCGAAGCTGATAATATTTATTGTGTCTTAAATGATAAACTTATACATATGCAATAGATTGATAATAAAAATCTTAGTTTACTGGCAAGAACCCTCTCTTTAAAAATTAACAAGGATCTCGAAAAGTTATTTGTAAAACAAATAGACTTTTGATATAAGAATTTTTAATGTATTAATTTTAATAAATGCGTGTAGTGTTGTCAAATATATCTATCTATCTATTTATTTATTTTTCTGGAAAATTATTTTACAGTGTCTTCACTTTTAATTAATCTAGTTCAAGTTGTTTAACAACAATATTTGTTAAAATAACTTTATTATATAATGTTTAATAGTAAATCTTTTAGAAAAAAAAAATAAACTTTTTTTTCTCTTAATTTTTTTCATTTTTGATTACATAAAAAGTAAGAAAAAGTAAACAATTATGAATATTTATAAAGATTTGTTAAAGCAAAAAGGAATTATGTTAAAGGGAATTTAAATAATATCAATTTAATTTAACATTCAATTAGATACTTAAACATTTCTAAGCCTTGCAGGAATAAATCTTTATAATTCCTTAGCTTTTTCTTGAAGAAGTTCTTTTCTTAATTCTAAAAATGTAGCTCTATTTGATTATAATTTTTATCTAAATGTTGTAGCAAACTAATCTAACTTTTTTTTAAAAGAATTAACCCAATCCTATCTTTTACTATAGAATACAGATAATTAATCTTTTGTTACAAGTAGTGTAAGCAGTTCTTCTTTAGAATTATTCTATGCCTTTAAATCAACTCTACTATTGTTGACTATGATTGATGTTGGGATGGGATTCCAACTAACTTAATTAGGTTTTTTTGGAACAAGAGGAACAGTAGCATTTAAATAATCCATCAATTATTAATAAATAATGGAACAAATAATAGATAGCTTCTTTGAGGAAATATAATTTTCATTAATCTTTACAGTGGGATTCAATTATTATGTCCAAGGTTTTATTAATATCTAGGGTATATATATTTTAACTAAAATAAATATCAAAATAAGCATCTTAAATCTTGGAGAATCTGGATTATTATCTATATTGAGTAATTTCTAATCAGTAGGATCAAATTCAAGTCTATCAGTTTCAAATTCGAACAAAAATGTCTAAATATATTTGAGAAAATTTTCATTAAATTTATTTAATTAGATTAAAAAATTAATTAATTTACTGGTTCGTTTGAGAAATAAGAGTTATCATAGAATTTTTTCACAATAAATAAACTTAATCCTTCTGGAATGCTTTCAAGACCTCTTATCATTTCGTCGATGATAAAATTACATTCTTCTGTATAATTAGTAAAACGTAGGTCTTATTCTTTTGCATTAGCTTTTTTAATTGCTAAATCAGTTATGTCCTATTCCTTTTTACTGTTATTTGCTATTGTGTTAAAGGCTTTTGTTGAGCAGTTAATTAGCCAAGGTAGTGCAGCCTCCACAGCACTTATATAATCAGCTTTAAATTCTTCTATTTCATATTATTTAAACTATTATTTAGACTTTATAACTTCAAGTTTTATCCATCTTATAAAGAGTACAAAATAACCTAAAATTTTTTTAGCATGCCTTGTATCTACTTTTTTGGGTTTTTTGACAGATTATTATGTTAATTAATTTGATTAATTATCAATAGGTTCATCAGGGTTGGTAATATTCATATAATTATTTCCATTATTAGAAGATTATCTGGAAGGTAAAGTCCTTAGTTACATAGAATTTCTTGTTTAATTTTATTATGGTCTATTTATATTTTCATTTTTTAAAGCATTATTTAAAGCTTTTTCTTTCAATAGTTCTTTAAGAAGTTCTTCTAGTCTATTTTCATCATCTTTTTTTTAATTATTTTATTAAGGAGGTGGAGGAGGATATCCATATGGAGGTGGGTAGAAAGGAGGATAGCCATAAGGGTTTGGAGGATAAGGAGGCTGTTACTACTATTAGTTACTACCTTAATTTTATTGCTGCATTTAATTCATTAGCATCATCATCATAGGGTTATTATAAGGGTTCATCATCATTTATTACATTTACATCATTTAAAATTACTATTACTATTATTGTTGCTGCTATAACAAAGGATTTATAGCTGAATTTTTTGAAGCCTAAATTTAACTAATTTCCCTCCTTAAATTTTATATTTCATTCATTAAAGAGAATTCTTTTTCCATCTCTTTAAGTCTATAATTATAGTCTGTTTGAGGTTAGCTTACTTAATTCATTTAAGCAGGTTTGTTTTTATCTATACTATTTACAAGCTGAGATAAAATATCATTTTATTTATCTAATTGAGATTATAATAATTTAGATGCTTCATTTGAGGAATCCCTTCTCCTTTATGAGTAGGCTTAATAAGGAGGAGCATATTAGGGCTAATATGAATAGGGAGGAGGTGGAGGATAAGGAATTTAATATTAAGGTACATTATTACGAGCATTTGCACTTACTCCTCTAATGTTAGGAATATTATTTCTTTTATTTTATCCTAGTTAAATTGATGAAAGATTTGAAATTAAATCTCCACCTTATTTTTACAGCAATGGCTACGAATATAAATCGAGTATATCTAGTTCGTCATATCTAGATGAATCAGAAGAGTTTATATTTGGGTTATAATTCCTATTATAACCTTAATTTTAATTATAATCATTTTGGTATCTATTATCTTTATAAGCTGAATATCCTCTATTAGATACTAAATTCTATCCAGCATTTTAGATGGCATTATAATCTCTCCCGCCGTAATTCATTTCTACTATTTAATCTACCTTATTTCAATTGATCTTTGTGTTTTTAAAAATATATTAATTCTATTTTATTCTGATAAACTCTTTATTTTTCTTTCAACCTAATTAATTTATTAGAATTCCCTTATTCCTGAAGTTATAATAAAATATCAATAATTAATTGTTTGATCTTTCTTGCGAAGATAATAAAAATTACTGCCTTACTTCTAAAAAATATTTGTAACCACAAATTCTTGCTGAAAATAATTTTGATGTTAGAATTATCTTACCATCAATCCATCAATCTATTTTTAGCAAATAAATAAAAATGAATTAATTTAAATTAGATATTTTAAATATTTGATAGATTTATTATATCAACACTAGATTTTTTTCTTTTTAGTTCTTTTATTGTATTTCATTCTATATTAAAAATATAAGTTTTTATCACTTTTGAAAATATTGTCTGTATTTTTCATTTGTAAAAGTGTTTAGAATTAATTTATGATAAAGAATTTAATAAGAAAACATGATAGATATTAAAAGTTAATTGATTTATTATTTTCAGGAAATATATAACAATCTAAATTTTATAATGAGCATTTGGATTTAATAGAAAACAGCACTTATTTAATTTGTATGCATGATTAAATATTTTTATCTTAATTATTGATATCAATCATTAGAATGATTGATTGATTTATTAAAAATCCTACCACTTATATTTATATTAATTTAACAACAAAATGATAATTTAACATATTATACAAAACAAAATAAAATTTAAAATTTCAATTATTAAGAGCTAATCTTCTTCTATCTTTAACTCTATCTAGAGTTAAGATATAAAAATTATGTAAATCTTTGTAATATTTAGCCTATTAGTATCTATAAAAACCATATCCAATTACTATTGAAGCACAACCACTTTTAACAGCTTAGAATCCTAAAGATTTAGTATTTGGAGTTGTCATTAAGAAATAAAAGCACCCACTTAAGAAAGAACCTCCAGTTAAATATAATGAATTTTAGGTTCCTTTATTATAATTATCCTTTACTTCATTCCAATGAACTTATTCATCAACACTTAGATAATTAAAATATTCTTTAACCATAACTTCTTTATGTGATGGTTTATCTTCCACTCTAACATTTTCTACATGAGATGATCTTCCTGTAAATTTACTTAATATATTTAAATACTTAACTTATTCTTCAGAGAATTCGCTTAATGTTCTTTTCTTCCTTTCAACAGGTTTAAATTCTGTAAAGTTTGGGATATCCATTATTTATCTATCTACTTATAATTTTGGGAATATTAAATTTTTTGAATCTTTCTAATAGAAACAAATTAAAATTCTTAAATCGTTCGAGAAATTTTTAATAATAACCTTTGGATATTGTAAATTAATATTAAAATAGTAGAAGGTTTATCTTTAAAATTAAATGATTGAATAAGTATAGTTATAGTTTGAAATTTTTATACAATTTATTTCTAATTTAAAGATCATAATCTAGAAAAATAGAATGAATCAATTAGAAATAATTATTAATTAAAAGGAAATATGGGGTTGGGGTTGGGGTTGGGGTTGGGGTTGGGGTTGGGGTTGGGGTTGGGGTTGGGGTTGGGGTTGGG
>AHAN01001180.1:0-105268 GCA_000260095.1 Tetrahymena borealis
CCCAACCCCAACCCCAACCCCAACCCCAACCCCAACCCCAACCCCAACCCCAACCCCAACCCCAACCCCATTAAGAATTACATAAAATTGTTAACTTTTAATTTTTGAAGGTCTAAAATATTTTGATGTTTTTGTTAATCTTAATGATAAAAGAGGGATATTAAGTAAGTGTTAATAGATCCTTAAATTTAGAAATAAATTATATTACAGTGAATTTATTTTTTTCTAATCAATTTTTAACAAAAAATTGTAATGATTAAAATCAATAGTTTAATTAAGAGATATTTTATTGGTAAAAAACATATCGAAAAAAGATTGAGATCTGAATTACTTATTAATTAGTTGTAATTAAGTATTAATTATAAAGAATCAAAGGCAAACATAAATTAAAGGCTAACATTAATTAAATACTTCAGAGTATCTAATGGGTGTACTCGATGGAAAAGAATTAGAAGTAATATTTTTATAAATCCTTAGATAAAAAAGCTTATTAATTCTAAAAATAGGAAACTATCAAAGTTTTAGAGAAGCCCCTAGAAAAGAGAACAAAGCATGAGCTTTCAGTTCTTATTAACTTGACTAAAGATATTCCATTCTTTAAAGAATATAGAGATTTGGGATAGAAAGAAAGTATGATTAAAAATATATGAACTTTAAAACAGAATTAGTTAAATAAGTACTCAAAAATTAATAATAAATAGTTCACGAGCAATGTGTAGCACACATGCAATACGAATATATTTAAGAAAATGAATTTGTCTTTGAAATTGGTAAATAATTTTAACTTCATCATTAGCAATTATTATTTAATTTTTAGTTTACTTTAATTTAAATGTTCTATAAAATGATGGTAAATAGGATCAATTGGTGACAAATTCTATTTGATATTAAATGGAAAGTGTGGTATTCATGTTAAAATTGGCGACCCGCCTAATCTTACATGTGTGAAAGTAATTGAAGGAGGTGCCGGATTTGGTGAAGTTGCTCTTTTGAAGAATTAACCAAGACTAGCAAGAATTGTTTGCAAAACAAATTGCCACTTAGCCACTTTGGATAAGTAGAGCTTTGTTAAAATATTAAAGCAAGCAGAAGAGGATAAGCTAACTAAAGAAATGGAATTCTTTGCAAAGATGCCTATGTTCGTAAAATGGGCTTCCCATTCTTTAAAACTTTTATATTTGAATACATATAGAGTAAAATGCAAAAAAGGGGAATACTTGTTTAAAGAAGGTCAAGTTTCTAATGCTGCCTATATAGTTTGTTAAGGCGAATTCACTGTAAGATAAATATAATTAAAAATATACTTGAAGATTATTTATTAAATTACTATAATTTCTTAAAGTATTAATTACATTACTATAATTATTATCATCCATTTAGGCAACAAAAAAGTTTACATAAGAAATTGATGATAATGAAGAATGCCTATAGAAAACTAGGCAAGAGAGTTTAAAATTCAAAAGCCTCTAAAGAGATAATAGTCCAACTAAGGATTAAAGAGTAAGTTTTTATTACATCATTTAATAAAGTCAAATTAATTTTGGAATTATTAATAATTTCAATCAAAAGCTTGTATTTTGGCAACCTTATGAGTTATTTGGTGAGGAAGAATTTGTAGAAGAATTAGGAAACCATGAAAAAGAAGAGCGTTTAAGAAGAGAAAGAGTAAAAAGAGAATAAATAAAATAAGAGAATGCTCTAAAAGAATAAGCAAGATTACATTAGGAATAACTATTATTAGCCAAAAAAGAATAGCTTAAGAAATAATAAGCTAATAAAGCCTAAGAGTAAGATAAAACACAAAATGAATAAGTAAATGCCTAAGGATAAGGTAAAGGGTAAAAAAAAGTTAAATCTATTTCAATGAAAGGAAAAAATGTATAGAAAGCTAAAGTAGAATTAAATTAATCACAAAATTAAGAGGAAATATAAGAATTAGATGAAATCGAAGAATTTGTTAAACCTCAAGAGTATTTAAGAAAATATTCAGTGTAATGCACAAGTGTTGTAGGAGAAGTTTGTATGATCAAAAAATATGATTTTATTCATAGAGTTTTACGAGATAGTATATCTAGATAAATTATTTCTGATAGAAATAAAATAAAAAATACTTGGTTTAATCATAAAGTAGATGATGTAAATAAATTAATGAGCTACAGTGGATATTCCTCTTTCTATTATACTGATATTAAATTACGTAACAGGATCTAAGGAGCCTTAAAAGAAAACGATACCGTAAGTTAAAATTTAATTTAGAAGCATTCTTGTATTTAATTTATTCCTAATTATCTTTCAATTTTCCTTCATAATTTATCTATCCCTAAAATATTATTGAAGGATTTTAATTTTAAAATGTGCTCAATAAAAATAATATTGAGGTTTTTGCTAAATAGTAGATAGAGATTAATAAACAAATAATCAATAAAATACATTCATCTTATCGCTTGAGCTAATACTTAAATTATATATTTTTTATTAATCTTTCTCTGACAGATTTTAGGATTAATTAATTGGCTATTTACTAAAACCTTAAACTTAATCTTTAATTGTATTTTAATTAACATATATTTAGGAGCTATTAGAGTTTGTAGGTACAGTTCGATAGGCATTTGAATAAAATGAAACTCTTGTAAGATTTAAGAGAAACAGAATTACAAAGAGTGAAGATATTCCTCACTATTCCTCTAAAGAAATAAAGAAATATGATATACCAATTCACTCATTTGGTAATAAGAGTTAAAATATACAAAAAATGAATGTTTTGGAAAAGGAGGCAATGGAAGAAAAGGCAAAAAAAGGAATTAGATAACCACCTGATATAATGGATGAGTTAGTGAAAAAATTCCACTAAAGCTTAAAATAAAATTACTATTAGCGCTTTAAAAAAGATAATTATGAATAATTTTCTTAAATGATTTAACACCTTGAGCACTAAGGGCTTAGATCTATGATATTAAAAGATGATAGAAGCAATCCTATCCTAAATAGGTAAAAGAGTTTTGCTGATGGCTTGAAGAAATTAAATTCTTCGGCAATCGAAAATCCAACAGCCAAAAAATTCTGTAAAGTCTTATTGAAATTGAGAGATTCTAAGAAGAATAAAGAAATCCAATAATAAGGCAATTTGTAAAAGAATGAAAATATTAATAAAGAGTTTTAGACTATATAAAGCGATAATGGATAAATGTTCAAGGGAGTATTTGACGATATCAAAGAAGAGGGAAAGAAGAATATAATAGCTAAAAGTAACGAAATGAACTTTCTATCAAATTTCACATTTTAAAATATCAATGAAAAAAATACTCTTAATTCTCCTATTAGGATTGAGTCTGATACCCAAGAAACAAAAGTAACAGATTCACCAATATCCCCAGAACATTAAAGGATTTAAAGGAAAAAATTTTTCTCTGTCGATAGTTTTACTGTAATTTAGGAATCACCCGAGAATAATGACTAATCAAGAAGAGTTTCTAAAAAACTTGCAAAAATCAATAACTAAATAGGTTAAATAACAAGAGAATCTAATCAAGTCATTTATGACTTTTAATAATTTGTAAGCAGATAGGATGATAAAGATGGTGGATAAAAGAATGCCTAATTTTTTATCACAAATGCGGTTCCTCACAAATCAAGATCAAAATAAAGAGAACCATATAAATTTGAATTAGAAAAGATGAAAATACTTTAATTAACACAACCTGACATAAACAAAAGTATTACGAGCATGATACTTGATAATAAAAATACAACTTCATCAACCGGAGATAGATCTATTATTATCCATTCAAATAATAGCTTGCCTAACAAGCTGATCACATAAAGACAAAAAATCAAATTGATTAAAAGAAGTAACCATTTTATGAGTTAGAACGAATCTGATGATTCTGCTCAGAATTTAATAAATAAATTTGGTGGGGAAAATATTTAAAACACAAAGTAGTTATAATAATAACAGTAACAAATAAGATAGCTTTAATAGCTGAGAAATGCCAAAAGTTATTAATCAATCCATAATAATATTGTATTTCAAAGTAAACAGCATTATTCACACGCGTCAGGCTCTGGTTAACTTTTGATTTAGCCTAAATAACCTAGCGCAGCACCTTTAATAAATGCAACATCTAATGCAACTACTAATACAGATGGAACTTTTAACGAAATCCCTCCTTAATGGAACTCAGTATAACTATAATAACAATAATAATAAGAATAATTACCAAAATAATCTTAATCTCCTTTAAAACTGTAAAAAATAATAAATAATATGTTAAATCAAAAGAAACAATAAATATAAGTTTTGCAAACAGTGGATTGAATTTTAAGCAATCTAAATGTATAAATATATATATAATTACTTATTCCAAAAAATCTACTTTTTAAATAAAAAATTTAGACCAATATTAGATTTTTATTTTAATTCTTCTACTCTATAAATAATATCTCTAAAATAAATATTAAATCATATCTATATTAATAAATATTTCCTCTAAACCCCTTCTTAAAAAAATTATAATAATAGTTAAGAGATTATTAAATTTTAGAAGCTTATTACTGATAAATGAATAAAGGGTAGAAAATTTCAGAAATTCCTATTATATTCAATAATTAGATTTACAAGCAAAAATAATTGTAAAGTGAGTAAAATAAAAATTTACTAAGTTTTTAGATTAGAATGGGTGTGAATTTATCAAAATTAACTTACCAAATGATTCTTAATAGTGAATAAATCAAGATTCACTTTATTTTGCTTTTTTGCCGATATTTACTTATTACCATTTAAAATGTCTATTAGAAGTACTTATTTTTAGTATCTAAAGATCAAATTTTAGTAAAATAATCTAATTTCTTATTTATTTGATTTTAATAGCTTTTATTTAATTGCTAATAAGTCATAATGATTCGATTAATCTTCTCAACCAAATATTTAAAAGAAGTAATCAAATTAAGAAAAGAAAATCTTACACATTTTAATAGCTCTCGAATTAAGATATAAATTTTGATAAACCATACAAATTCTAAACAGATGACAAAAAATCCTATTAATTTTTACCATACAAAATATTAAGTGAAGGTTCAATCATAATCATTGTTAAAAATAAATGAGCTAAAAATTACTTTATGAGATGACATAAAATATAAATTGAATATCTTATATCCTATTATTACTTAATTCTACTAAAAATTATTTATTAAGTTTAATTTGTGGAATTTTTAATATTATCTGTTAATTTATTTTAGAGATGCATATATAAAAAGAATATAAATAAAAATAGGTCGCCATTGAAAATATTAGGTTACAAACCTATAGCTTTAATTAATTTAGGATATAAATAGATTCATAAAAGAATAAATGAAATGCAATCTTGAAAGTGATTAATAATACTTATAATAACACTTCAAATAATCTATAAATCCTATATTAAAATAAAGTCAATTAGTCTATTTCGCATATCTATTTATATATCTATCTAATAAATATAGACAATTTAAAATAATAAATAAAAACCAATAATCTTTAGAAAGATAATTGATATTGATAAAAGTAAAAGAAAATTAACTAAAACTATAAGTAGAGAGTATCATTAAATAATAAGAGTGAAAATATGATTGGAAGATTATTCTTCAACTATTTATTCGCTTTCCACCTCATTTAGGTTTCACTCGAATGTATTTTTATATATTTATACTTATTTTTATTTACTTATTATATCAAGTAATAAACCAGACAAAAAATTTATTAAATATGTTCTATTTCTCAAATTCTATTTATACTTACTTTTTTTATTGTTTTATTCATACTAGCAAATAATATCTTTACAAAATCTTAAGAGATATAATAGCAAAACGAATTATTTAATTTTCCATAACCTAAAATGTACCTACTTGGAAAGTAATTGGGAATCAAACTCTAAGATTCGATTATTCAAAAAGGAATCAATAAAATTGTTAGATTGAAATTTAAAATTGAAGAAAAGTAGTAAGTGATTGCAATATATTATACTGAAATGCGAAAATATTATTTTTTTAAAAAAAAAGAAGAATATTTACAGAATCAATTAGACTGAAGAGAAATGCTCTAAATGACTATATTCCTTTATCAAACATAATCAAATTTGATTTAGGTACGATTACATTTCACTTAGATATAATAGTACCTAAGTATGAGTAGAATCATATAGTATGGTTCTAGTCTGAATCTATAAATTCAATCATTGAATTAAAAAGGTTTTTGCGTTTGGAAAAGTAAGATTATCAATTCAACTCAATTTTAATTTTTTAATTATTTTTTCTATTTTAAGAAATTTAATTATATTATTTAGGATATTTATTATAAGATCATAAGATTTGGTGTAGGATAACAATAAATCAAGGATTCTCAGTTTATCAAATTAAGATTATGATAACATTAATATAGAAAATGATGAATAATCAATTGAAGAAGTTTACAGATATTATATGGGTAGAACTTATAGAAGCAGGACATATAGAATTTTATCATCTGATGATTTGTAATGTGACGGAGGATACATTAAGAATGAAAAATGTGCTTGCTATTAAGGTTACTACTCAGTTTAAGGAAGTAGTTATTATAAATTTAAATGCTAAAAATGTACAAATAATTGTTTAACATGTAGTTCATCTACGAAGTGCTCTATTTGTGAAGATGGATATTATAACAATAAAGGAATATGTTCCTAATGTGAGGGCTCTTGCAAGACTTGCAGTGATTATTCTAGATGCACTACATGCACTAAACCACTTTATTTAACTATTGTGAATAGTTGTTAGCTTTGTAATGTGAATTCTAAAATGTACATTGAAGTTAGTACAAATATTTGTAAAAATTGTGATGTTAGTTGCTAGTCATGCCAAGATAGTTCAGCTAATAAATGTACTAAATGTGCAACTGGATATCAAAAATCTCCACCTTAAACTACCTCAACTACTTTTAGCTGCATTCAATGCGACATATCAAATGGGTATTTTATTTCAGGATAGACTTGCACTAAATGCCATGATACTTGCTTAACTTGCAATGGAGCTCAAAATACTAATTGCTTAACATGCAAAGATGGAAAGGTTCTTAATGAAAGCTCTATTTGTGTGGATTGCTCTAAATCTATGGGTTATTATCTTAAAAGTTCAAATTTATGTGCTAAATGTAATGACAATTGTTTAACATGTGTAGATACTTCATAAAAATGTACTAGCTGTAGAGGAGGCTTATCCTTGAAGGATACTACATGTGTTGATTGCTCTTAATAGTCAGGATATTATAGAAATTCAGAGAATAAATGTATAAAGTGCCATGAATCTTGCTCCACATGTTCTTCTTATTCAACTTGTACGGCTTGTGCCTAAGGGTATTATTGGAATGATGACAGAAAGAATTGTATGAAATGCGATACCAACAATGGTTTCTTCATTTAGGTAGATTAATGCTTGAAATGCCACTAATATTGCCTGAAATGTACAAGCAGGGAAAATAATTAAACTGCCTGTTCATCATGTAAGAGTAGTTATGATTGGATTTAGTCAAAAGATTAACCAATAGGTAATCTTGAATGTGGAATATGCGATGAATAATTAGGATTTTATAGAGAGAATGGTTCTTGTAAAAAATGTTAGAATAATTGTGATAAATGCTAGTTAGTAGGAGGAGTATTAAAATGTCTAGACTGTGAAGATAATTATTTTTTTGATGGAGATTCAGAAACAACTTGTGTTTAATGCTAAGGTGCAAAATATGTGGATATAAATAAATGTAGAAACTGTCATAGCTCTTGTAAAAAGTGCTTCGATGGGACTGAATAAGGATGTGAAATTTGTGCAGACACATATTATAGGTTAGAGTCAGAAAAGAAGTGTGTATTATGTGACTAACAAGGATAAGCAAAGATATCAATGAGTAGATGCGAAAACTGTATTGGAAATTGCAACTAATGTAATACTGGGGATCTTGCAAAATGTATTACCTGTAAAGCAGGATTTTTTTTAATGGATGATGGGAGATGTGAACCATGTAATGGAAACTATTATATATAAGGAATATACTGCAAACAATGTGATAAATCATGCAATGGTTGTGATCCAGTAAATCCTTCTTAATGCTTATCTTGTGCTTCTGGATATCTATAGGATAATCCATCGCTAACTGCTTTTAATTGTATAGAATGCCCGTCATTCGGATTTTTCAATTAAAGTGGAGTTTGTAGTTAATGTGACCTTTCTTGTTTCAAATGCAATGGTCCTAATAATAATAACTGTATAAGCTGTTACGAAGGACATAATTAAGCTAGTGGAGTTTGCCTTGAATCATGCCCTACCGGTACAGTTAATGCTAAATGCCCATGTGATGGAAGCTGTAAATCCTGTAAAGATCCTTATTTAGGTGATCCATAGAATAGATCATCTGCTTGCACTTCTTGCGGACAAGGAAAGTATTTGAAGTTAAATGATAGTGTAGGAGCTGGATACTATACTTGTGATAGTTGCAATGAAGCAGATGGTGTATATAAGAATGATATATACTGCCTTATATGTTAATAACCTGGCTGCAAATAGTGTAAAGCTGGTGGTGTAAATGATTGTACATTATGTATTGATGGAAAATTTTTAAATGAAAGTGGAATTTGTGAAGATTGTAGTATTCCTGGAAAAACTTAATATCTAAAGAAATGCTACTAATGTCCTACTAACTGCGACTAGTGTAGTTTTGATAGTACCAATTAAAAAACTGTTTGCATTAAATGCTCTGCATCTTACAAATTAAATTTGAATAAAGAATGTATAATTTGCCCAACTAATAAGTTTTATATAGATGGAGATTCTTGTCTACCTTGCTATCCAAGTTGTGCTACATGTTCTGGAGGTTCTCTAGAAAAGCATTGCACTTCTTGTGAAAATAATCTATTTTTCATTGAAGAATAGTGCTAATCATGTCCTACATAAAAGTATACTATTGTAGGTACAGGAATTACAAAATAATGTTTAAAATGTCATGAATCTTGTTTAAAGTGCAGCAATATTGGAGAAGAAGATTGTACTTAATGCATGTCTGATAAATATTTCTTCGAAGAGAATTCTAAAAAATATTGTAAAACTTGTCAAGTAAATTAAGGATATTATATAGAGAATTAATAAAATTGTAAGAAATGTGATTCCCCTTGTGCAACATGTCATGGCTCTGGATTCGAATAATGTGATACTTGTATTGATAATTATGCTCTATTTGAAGGGAGAATTTGTAGAGTTTGTGATGTTAGTAATTAGAAATTTATAGAGTTATCTACTTAAATATGCACAAGCTGTGATTCTTCTTGTTAAACATGCAATGGAGAATCGGAAATTGATTGTTTAACTTGTCCATCGGGTAAATTCTAATATATTGACAAAAGATGCGGTGAATGTGATGAAATTAAAGAAAATGTATTGAGACAGAGTCCAAGCTGTATAAAATGCCATGAATCTTGCTCAGAAGGATGTAAAACCTCTGATATAACGGGTTGTAATAAATGTAAAAGTGGGTTATTTTTTGTTACAAAAGCAAATGGTGATAAGGTTTGTGAAGAATGTCCTTCTATTGGATTTTATACAAAAGATTAAGAATGTATAGAATGCCATGGTTCTTGCAAAACATGTTAGGGTGGAACTGATAAAGACTGTGTTGATTGCAAATAAGACTTATCTTTTATGAATGATGATACTTGCAAAGAATGCCCTAAAGAGAAATTTTTTATCAATGAAGAAAATGAATGCTTGGAGTGCCCTTTACATTGTGTTAAATGTAAAAACTCTTTATCTTGTTAAGAATGCGAAAATGGCTATTAGCTAGATATTGAAACTAATTAATGCGTTATTTGTTCATAAAAAAGCGGATATTTCATTAAAAATGAATTTTGTCTTAAGTGTAATCCTGCATGTAAAGAATGCAGTGGTTCTACTGACCTCGACTGTATAGAATGCAATGATAATTATTCTCGAGTCAATCTATCTAATAAATGTGTGTATTGTCCATCTAATGCTCAATATAATTAGAACTATAATAATTGTATTGTTTGCCAAGATATTTGCACTTTTTGCTCTATTGGATCCCATCTCCCATTCGACATATCAAACTCTTCTGTAATTAATTAGATAAATAATAAAGATCGTAATTAATATTGTAAGGAATGTAAATGTAAAGCCTGCTCTAAAGGATATTTCAATTTTGATGGCAGGTGCACTTCAAATTGTAGTGAAATTGGAGAAAACTTTACAAATGATAAAACTTCCCCAAGCTGTATATGTAAAGAAAACTTTCCTTACTAAGTATTTGAAGTTTATAAAGAATAAAAGAAAACATTTTGCTCTAAAATAATTCCAAATGGCTTCTTTTGCAATAATAATAAAAAGTGTTAGGAATGCCAACCAAATTGTCATACGTGCCAAAATTAGACATAGTGCTCCTTTTGCAATGAAGGATATGTATTATGGGAAGGGATATGTCATAAAACATGCCCAAATTATACAAATTTAGTAGAAAATAAAGAAGAAAGAATTTGTTCTTGCCCAGAAGGATATATTTATAAAATACCTAAATAATAAAAGGAAGGTATATGTATTGAACCTTTAACTCTAGTTTAAGTTGATATATTGAATTCTTTTATGAGTTAGACTGACAACTACTCGCAAGGGAATGTAAACATATCATAAACGAGCTATAATAACTTCATCAGGTTTCGATTTAATAGAGAACCTCTAGAGGATGAAAAATAAAATTTTAATATTTTTATTAATTAAAATACTCTAATAAAAGATAGTGATTACTTTATAAAGGGTATTAAATTTATTTAAAATGAATTAATTGTTGAAGTAGAAGTGAAGGAGAATAGAAGAGCTGAAACTATTACTTACACAATAAATGGATAGCAATAAACTATTAAGCTTAAAAATGCTATTTTAACAACTTATAAATATAATCAAAGTTAAGTAGGAGAAAAAGGCTCTGTTACTTCTATAAAGTATCTTTCATCAGCTTTAGCTCCTTAAAATGGCAGATCAAAAGATATGTTAGATTTCTTAAAGAAATTTTAGTTTCTTTGTTTCCTATCTAACTTCGTTCAGGTTTTAGGACCAATAACTCTTCTTAAAGACAGTATTCCCCCTTAGGTATATGTAGGAGCAGAGATGGGAGCATCTTTTATCTTTAACTCTGTACCTTCTTCAGATGAAGTAGGATATTCACCGGAGCTTACTAAATCATCATAATTGACAGAGAACCAATTATAGTATTAGGAAGAAGATACCCATCCATCTCCATATTCTATAATGTATGGACTTGGTCTTAATAAATATTTATATTCTAATTTCATGATATTACACCTCATCATAGATGTATCTTCTTTGTTAATTTTGATTTTATTAATTGCTAGAAGATTACATCCTGAAAAACAGTATTCTTTAATTATTGTTGATAAGATAGCAAATTAAGTTGTCTCTTATTCTTAAGGATCAATTACAGCTTCTTTATTTTGTATTGTTTATTCATTATATCATACTGAGTCATCGTCGCTAGCAGCATTTTAAATTACCATTACCTCACTATTGTTTGCAGAGGTAATTTACCTTGTTAAATATAGATCAGATGTCTATATAAATAAGAACATACCAAGCTTTTTTGAGAATATTAACTATTAAGCTAATGGAAGCAAGTCATATATAATTGTTTCATTTATAAAAAAATATTTAGTCATCTCCTTCTTCTTAGGCCTTTGTTTAAGTCCTATTACTTGCTCGATATTAATTTCTATAGTTTTCTTCCTCAAAGGATTGTACATTCTTAGATACCGTTTCTTCTTCAGTAGAATTATAAATATAGTAAAAATAATCTAAGAATGGTTTATATCCTTTTTATTTATTCTTTTAGCTGTTGCTATCAGTAGATATGTAGATATCTTAAAATCAAATGTTATCTCTGACGATTAACTTATTAAAATAGAAAAGCTAAGCTTTGTGATACTAATATTTTTTATAGTATGCTTGGCTACAAGTCTATTGATATTTTTAATTAGATTGATGATCTCTATATACAATTTCTTCAAATTAATTTAATCTAAACTTAAGGATAAATAATAACTATTAAAAGTTATTGAATGTGAAAATCTCCAATCTAATTCACAATTACAGGTCTCTTTTTCAAGGAATATCTCTAGCAAATTGATCAAAAGCATTCACACTCTTAGCGATGCAAAAATCAAAGAATATGAAAAAAAGCCTAACATATCTCCGACAAGCACAGAAGGAGATATCTGAAACTTAACCAATTTATATAAAAACTTATTCAAAAATATATTAAAGAAATGATGAATCCAATCAATCTATCAATCTATCAATCAACGTGCTAATTATTTAATCTTTTTTATTTATTCAAGTTTATATTTATTTTCTACATAGTGCATGAATTAATCTATCTTTTTTTTGAATCAATCACTAGATCTATTTATATATAGATTGCTACTAAATCAAACTTGATAAGATTCTCAAAATAAACTTTGAAATAACATTTAGATAAAAAATTAACATCTCCTTTATAAAAGAAAATTTGATTCTAAAATAGTATTAAATAATTTAATAATCTTTTGAGAATTAAAAATATTTAAAATAATTTTAAAAAGATCTGAATGATATTTATAAAACAATTATATGAATATGATCTGAGGTTATTTATAAACACTTAATATCACATAAATCAAACAATTAAAATTCACTCTTCTCTTAAAAAGCCTTTATTTGAAAAGGGAATAACTATAAAATCAATCGTTATGCTATATGTTACATAGACTCTTGTTGGTTAAAAGTAGTTATCTGGATCATAATCTTAATCATCATCTTATTCATACTATGGATATACACCTTTAACAGAGTATATTCTTAAATTAAGAGGTGATAAAGTAAGCATAGCTTACCTTTTAGCATCCTCAATAGCTTAAGGAATTAACTCCTCTTATTTTTATTTCATTTTTTCACAGGATACTCCAAAATTTATATCTTTTATTGTATTTGAACCATTATTTAAAGCAACCTCCAAAATTTTACCTAATTATCCAAGTTTGGGTGTTGTGATTGCTAATATATTCATGACTTCATACTGAATTTGAATAGAATCTGATTCATCATCTTCAATTTCAATAACTCTAATAGAAATAGCTTCTACAGAATATTCCGTTTCATCTAAAATATTAAGAGCCTAAAATTAGCCTATAGTGCTATTTACTTTCTTATTATTTTATTCAATACATTTTGATACTGAAGAGTTTACTGATCTCACCAAGATATTAATCTAGACTTCATCTACAGGAAGAGAGGTATAAGCAAATCCTTCAACAGTAAATACATCAGGAAGGAAGAATCTCTTTTCTGGCCAAGTATAGTTATGAAACATACTTAATTAGGTCATATTTTATTTAGTTTCAATTAAGGATTGACTTAATACTTAGTTTAAATATGTCAATGAAATTAATATAAGAAATTAAGTTATCATTTTATTTGATTTTTATTAATTTTTTTAATTTATTATTTTTAAATTTATTTTATAATTGTAATCGTACAAGTATTTAAATCTCAAATGAAGATAAAAGGTGATTAGATTTTTTGAATTAGAAAGTAAATAATGGCTTTAATTCTAATTAAAGTTTATCAACAGATTTTTAAAATTTTATCTAATCCATTTTTAGTCTATTATTTACCAAATTAATCAATCAAATCTTTCTAATATTCATAATATAGTTTTATTAAAATGATATAGATTTTGTATTTATCAATTTAATTAATTAGATCATTAAACATAATCTAAATAATTTTTTCAAAAAAAAAATATATTAATTTTACTGGAGATAATATTGAAAAAGAATAGATAAATGATTTTACTTTTCAAAACATTGCATAAAGAAAGATTAATTGATCGTACTTCTTTCTTAAGAGTTTATCTTTTAAAAGATAGTTAATCAAAAATATATTTTCTCTTTAATTTTAAAAAGATTATTTTTAAATGATTATGTAAGTAAACAAGCTTTTTTAGAGTAAATATATCAATATTAAGTTAGTTTTTATTTATCATAACTTCAAATTTAATTTGCTATTTTAAATTAATCTTATATTTAGAAAAATAACATTTAATAAAATTGAAAAAAGAGTAATTAATTACTATTATCTTTCACTGTAAACATATATCCTTTTATATTACCATTAATATAAAGTAGTTTATGTAGTCCCAAATTAAAAAATAACTGTTACTGAAACTAAAATTAGTTACAATTATAGTAGAAATATAGGATTTCATCTAAAACTAATAGTCTATTATATCATATGAATTAATTAATGATAGATAGCTGAAAAATGAAATGGAATCCTTAGTTAAATATATTTAAATTGTTATTATCAAAATTGAAAAGCGT
Source organism: Tetrahymena borealis (assembly GCA_000260095.1). Lineage (NCBI taxonomy): Eukaryota > Ciliophora > Oligohymenophorea > Hymenostomatida > Tetrahymenidae > Tetrahymena > Tetrahymena borealis. The sequence goes on from AHAN01001180.1 coordinate 14,436, forward strand.
CTTATGTCATTTCTTAACTAGATGTTGATTGTAAACTATTACTATTTTATTATTCTAAAAAATTTAAGTGAAGTAATTAAGTAAGAAATTTTTTTATTAATAAATAGTTTATCTTTTTTAGATATAGATTTAAAGGAAAATTTAGCACCAAGATATTAATATCATTATTTATTTTTCAATTAAGCTATTTATATTATAAATATTAGTCTTATTAAAGGTAATTTATTTAGTGTGCAAAAGTATTTACAGTTTTGAAAGTTATATAATATTAAGAAGATTTTTCTTTAATTCTAAGGAATAATTAAGATAGCAAAATTTGAATTTTTTTTCAATAAAGGAAGAAAAATAGGTAAGATAAAACGATTCAATTAAAGAAATAATTTTCAAACAGTAATTAATACAAAAATTAAAAATTTTTATCATATAAATATCCACATTTTTTTATCAAAATTGAAATAATGAAAAAATTTAATAGTTTCCTACTGTCACCCACTCTTATTTTCGATATCGAGGATAACTAAAATATTTCTTTATGGAAGGTAGGCTTAATAAATCCATCGAGTTTTAATAATGAAAATTATGAAAAATTCTAAAGTTTTATCTTTAATTAAATTGAAAATGATTAGATAGAATTTCTTGAAAGTTAATTTTATTATTTCCCTTTAAGTTTAATTAGTATTTTTAAAAACCCTTTATTTATTTTTAAAAAATAAAGTAAGGAACTCTTTATAAAAGGTGTTTAGTAGATAATTAATTATTTTATTATATTCAAGAAAAGGGTACTATTTTAAATAAATATTCACCTTTATAATTGAATAATTGAATTGATAAAAATTATAATATTGATAAGAAATCAATAATAAATTCAGAAGTTTATTATTATTTAAGAAATAATTACATGAAAGCTATTTTTAGAATAAATATACAGGCATACAAAAATTAATTTTTTTTCAATTATTTTTTAGTAGGAATTATATATATCTTGACACTTTTATTTCTATAATATTACGACAAATTCATTACAAAAGCTAAATATTTTTGACAAATTTTATGAATTTAAATATAATCATGGTTTTAAGGTACGTGTGAAAAAGTATTTATGTAAACACTAAGCCTAAAAAATCAAAATATTAGGTAAATTTTCATAAATTAGTGTTGTATGATATATTTATTTATCATCCCAAAGATACAATATTAAATCGATGGTTTTGATTTTGTATTACTAATTAGATAACTCCTGTAATTTATGAGAGATTCTTACCAAAATAATAATATCTCTTAATTTAAATATAACAAAAGAATATTTTTAAGGTAAATGAGTTTCTTATTTTATAAGATGGTATTTTATATTTTTCTGATAAATAAAAAGCATTTAATAAAAAACCTTTTCATTATTATGAATAATGATATCACAAAGTTAAAAAGAAAGAATAGATTTTATTTAAATGGTTTTTCTTATTTTATTTGATAGAATGCTATAATGTAATTTAATTAATATACTAACAGATACATTATTTAGTTACAGATTAAACTAAAATGATGATCATCGAAATAAGAAAGGCATTTTTATTTTTATTAAAGATTTTTTAAATAAATTCATGACCTTTAAAGTGATTCATATGCTTTTAAAAATGTTCATGCATACATATGATTTTAATACTTAGTAAGCATACTTAACTTCACTATTTCTTTTATAAAGATAAAAGAAGATGGCTAATCGCTTATGTTTAAATCATAAATAATGATCATTCTCTTCAAGATCATTCTAAGATTTTACATTAAATATATTTGAAGAATTATTTTAAAATTTTATTCTATTATTGGAAGGAAATCTTGAGTATTATCATCCTTAATAGTGAATTAGTTACATTTATAAGACTTATTACGTGCTTTAAAATGTCAAAATATTAATATTGTTTGAAGAAAAATATTTTTTATTTATTTGCAAAGTGAATAATAAAAATTTCATTTTCTATTCTAATTTATTTGTTGATAATCAATTAAAAATTATATATTAAGAATTTTAAAAAAGATTAGCCCGCCGTGGGGCTCGAACCCACGACCACAAGATTAAGAGTCTTGCGCTCTACCGACTGAGCTAGGCGGGCGGAACGATAAATTTTGGATAAAATGAAGAGATTTTCTCAATTTCGTTTTAAATTAAAAGTTACTCTTAGTTTATACTTTTTGTAAATCTTGAGTAAGAAGATACTAAGCTATTCTTTTTGCAGTTTAAACTGATATTAATTAATTCTTTTTTATAGTTCTTTTACTATAGAAATTAAGAGATTCAGTAATATCCTAGATAAAAATGCTAAAATTTAGTTTTAAAAAGTTGAAAAATTTTAATACTTAGTTTATTTTTTGTAAATGTGTGCTAACTTGGATTTCTGCTCATTGAAATTTTAGATTACACAAAAATAAATTAGGGAATAATAATCACAAAAAATGTTCTAATTATTGTACTCTTAACCACATAGTGTTTTTTTAATTAAGAGGAATAATTAATTTGTAATCTTATTGATGTAGCAACTAAATAATTGATAATTAAATAAAAAACAAAGGGAAACAGACACATTTATATAGGAACTAAATAAATAAAATGAAATCACCTAATTATATAAAAATGACATTAGCCGTATTGTGTAAGATAATATTTTAAATTGATTCTCTTCTAAATTCTAACCTTATAATTCATTTAAAAGTAGCTATTGTTTTTCCTCTTGCGCGCTGCAGTCTCTCACCTTCAGATCAACTCAGCTATTTTGTTACTTTATAAATATTCCTTGTAGATAATCTCCTTAATATTTCTGTACAAAATTTGAATCCAATTGGAAATGTTAATTAATGTAGTTTAATTTTTAGACTAAAAACGAATGAAAGGTATAATTTTCAATTTTATTTTAAAACTAATAGTCAATTTATTCAAAATATAGTTTCATAAAATGGGATTTTTTATATTATCGAGTGCTGAATATGAATAAAACAAATTTATCAATAGACAGAAATTAAGAAAATTCATACAGTATGATAATTGAAATTAATTAATAAATTACTTAGTAAGAAGATCTACTTATTTAGTTCTAGTCAAACTCTATTTAATAGCTAAAATAGATTAAATCTACTCTTTTCATTGATAGGTAATTAAGAATTATAATTTTGAATGAAAATTAAAAATATAAATAATTTATTCTAAAAATTGAGAAAAGTTTGGTAATTTGTAACCAAAATATCAATTTTAAATACTTGAAGTAAGTAAAGCATCATTTATTACCATTAAACCTTTAATTTGTGCTTTACATTCTTTTGCTTTAATAATATTAAAGTTATATTTTGATTTTATTTATTATGTATATAAATTTAGGATAATATGTGAAACACATGAACACACAAGTTTTTAGATAAAAGAATCATAGATTCACTAAATTATAAATGAAAATATTTCTTAAATTAATACAATATAGCTTTAATAAACTTAATTGAGTTTATTACTAAACTAATCCTAAAGCTTTTAATAGATTTAAGAAATTGTCAATTTCTAATAAACTTAAATAAATCTACATTACTAAAGCTACATATCCTTAAATCCTAGAGAAAGATTAATTAGACTTCTTGGAAATGGCAATGGAAATGGTAATGGTTATGGTAATTCAAATAGAGGAAGTAATAGAGGTAGCAACTGGGATAATAATAATAAGTGTGATAATGGATAAATTGTTAATGGAAAATGCACCTGTAGTCCAGGCTACTACTTAGAAGAACATAGAATTTAAAGTGACAAATGTGAAGAATGTGATGTAGATAATTGCTATTTATGTGATTCTAAAGATTCATGCAATTAATGTAAGCCTGGGTACTTTATATCTTAAAAAAAGAAATCAAAAGTAGAATGTGAGAGATGTTATGTTTCTGATTGTGATATTTGTGACAGTGCATAAACATGCTAAAAATGTAAACCTCCCTACACTTTAGACAATTCAAAAAACTGTGTTTAATGTAAAGTAAACTAAGGGTACTTTATAGATAATAATAATGTTTGCAAACCCTGCAAAAATTGTTCATCTTGTAAAAGTGAAGATGATAATTCATGTGCAAAAAATTCATGTGCTAATGGTAGATAATTCGTCCCAAATCCTAGTGATCCTAATTTTGGAAGTTGTATTTAATGTGATGAAACAAAAGGCTAATTTATTTAAGGTGCATAATGTTTAAATTGTCATCTATCTTGTAAAACTTGCAGTGGAGTTTAAGCAACAAATTGTAAAATTTGTAAAGACCCATCCTAAGTTATTGGAGAAAATAATCTATGTGGTGTTTGTAACATAAGTGGGGGGAGTTATATTGAATCATCAGAATAAGGTGATAAATGTAAAACTTGCCATCAAAATTGCAAGACATGTAAAAATTAAAGTACACAGTGTACTTCATGTAATCCATAAATGGGTTTAGACAATAGTAATTGTGTAAGTTGCTTGTAAAAAGATGGAGTTTTTATCGATGACTATGGGAAATGTGTGAAATGTGATTAAGCTTGTAAAACTTGCAATAAAGCTGGATCATAGAATTGTTTAGATTGTGCTGATGGATACATTTTAGATTAAAAAATTTGTAAAAAATGTGATACTAATTAGGGTTATTTTATAGCTGCTGATAAAACTTGTTAAAAATGTAATGATTTATGTGCTACTTGTAAAGCTGATGGTAACAGTAAATAGAGTTGCTATACTTGCAAAGGTATAAATAAATGGATATATCTCGATTACAATTCTCCTAATGATAATTAGATGTAGTGTGGAACTTGCAAAACATCTGAGGGATTCTATTTAGATCCCAATTCTATTTGTAAAAAATGTCCATCAAATTGCATCCAATGCTCAATCAAAAATGGTTCTGTTTAATGCGATAAATGCTCATCAAACTTCTACTTTGATGGGAATACTAATGATTGCAAGGAATGTAATACAAATAGTAAAAAATTCATTGAGAATGGATTAAATTGCAAATCTTGCGACCCATCATGTGATACATGCACTTCTGGAGGACCAAATAGCTGCATTACTTGCTCTACTGGGTTAGTAATGCACCAGGAAAAGAGAATTTGTATTAAATGCGACTAGCCAGGAGAGATGAAAAGTATAGATGGATTAATCTGCCTGCAGTGTAAAGGTAATTGTAAAGATTGTAATCAAATAATTTTAAGTGCTTGTACCAGCTGTCTACCAGGCTATTTCCTTATGCCAGATAATTCTTGCTAAAAATGTGAAGGAAATCAATTCATAGATAATATGAATAATTGTCTTCCTTGTCATTATAGTTGCAATGGTTGCTAATCATAATCTAATAATTAATGTAAGAGTTGTGCTATTGGATATAGTAAGAAAGTAGATTCAGCTGTATTTGAATGTATAAAATGTCCTTAATAAAAATATTTTGTTAATTCGAACTCTGTTTGCACAAAATGTGACGATTCTTGTTTAGAATGCTCAGGGCCATTATCAACTAATTGTACTAAGTGCTAGAATGGTGAAGACCCAAGTACAAATGGAGGTGTATGCTCTTTTAAATGTTAAATTAATGAATACTTTAATGGTGTTTAATGCTTACCCTGTCATTCTTCTTGCAGTACTTGTAATAATGTTACTTCTTCCATTGAAGAAATTAATTCATGTATTGAGTGTGCTGGAAGTAACAAAAAATAATTAATAGCGGGATCAACTTCAGTTTATAATTGTGTTGATTGCTAGACTTCAAAAGGATTTTATTCCGATAATATATACTGTTATGAATGCACCTCTAAAGACTGTGATAAATGCAGCGGAGATAAAGGATCTATTTGCTAGAAATGCAAGTAAGGGAAGTTTTTATTAAATGGAGAGTGTGTGGATTGTAAGGAAAGTGGGTATTATTAATCCACAAGTCCGATTACAGGTGGAAATTGTAATAAATGTCCTTCTAATTGTAAAATTTGTAAAGGTCCTTATAATGAATCTTGCTCAGCCTGTATGGATAATTTTTATTTCAACAGCAGTAAAGAGTGTATCACTTGTCCTGATGAGCTATTTTTTAAAGAAAATAATGAATGTAAGAGTTGCCATGTAAATTGTTTGAAGTGCGAGAATGGTAGTGGTGAAGCAAATTGTACTGTGTGTAAAAATAACTTGTATCTTATTAATGGAACTTGTCAATTCTGTCCTACTTCAAATTATTTTGAAAAGAAGGATGAGCATAAATGTTTAAAATGTGATGACTCTTGCGAAACTTGTAATGATACAAAACCTGAAAGTTGTATTTCATGCAAAGAAGGATATTATTTTCATCAAGAAAATGGGAAAAAACTATGTAAACCATGCGAAGAAAAAAAAGGTTTTTTTATTGATTAGGATTTGATCTGTAAGCCATGCTCCAAATCTTGCGCAACTTGCTCAGGATAAAATATAAATCAATGTCTCAGCTGTTAAAATAACTTTGCCTTAATGAAAGACTCAACTTGTGTTGAATGTAGAGAAGAAAATGGATATTTTATTGATCCTGAATCTTAATAATGCGATAAATGCAATCAAAGCTGTAAAACTTGTAATGGAACTAGCGAGAATCACTGTACTTCTTGTTTTGATAATAAATTCTTATCTAGTGATAAAATGTGTGTAGATTGTACTAATCCAGGAGAATTTAAGGATACAACTAATAAGTAATGTATTTAATGCTATAAAACATGTGAAACTTGTGATGGACCTAATTAAAACAATTGTTTAACTTGTAAAAGCTAATATTCCTATTTTGAAGATTAGAGAATATGTGAATAATGTAATACAGAAGGATTCTTTAATAAGGATTAAAAATGCATAAAATGTGATGAGACTTGTAAAACTTGTAATGGAGCTACTAAAGCTGATTGTACTAACTGTAAAGATAATTTATCGTGGAATTCTTAGGATTTTTGTGAAAAATGTCCTGAAGAGGGTTATTTTATAGATTAAGAGAATACATGTTTACAATGTCCTAAAAACTGTAAGAAATGTACCCTTTAAACATAATGCAGTTAGTGTGAAAAAGGATTTTTAGTTGAGGAAGCAAGTAAATTGTGTGTAAAGTGTGAAGAAATGAGAGGATATTTTGCAGATGAAAAGAATGGTATTTGTAGAAAGTGCGATAAATCGTGTATTTCTTGTTAAGGACCATCAAGTTTTGACTGTATAGATTGTAAGGATGATTACTTCTAAATTGATGATACTAAAGAATGTAAACTCTGCAATAAAACTGATTCATACAATTAATAGGCAAAATATTGTTAAAAATGCGAAAATGAATGTTCAAATTGCACGCACAGCTATACATATGTTGAAAAGTAAAATGTACCTAAATCCATAAATTCAGATACTTAGCTATGCTAATAATGTAAGTGTTCTTAGTGCAAAAGGGGTTATGCATTAGTAAATGGGTCATGTGTTTCAAATTGTAGTTAATATGGTGAAAATTTTGAAGATGATCCTTAATATAGATCATGTAAATGCAAGGAAGGGTATTAATACCAAATTTATGAACTATTTTCCATCCCAAAGAAGTAATTTTGCTCATAAAGTATTCCTAGTGGGTTTTAATGCCTTCAAAATAATAAATGCTATCCTTGTGCTTAAAATTGTTTATAATGTTAATCATAAAATTAATGCGGTATTTGTAATGATGGGTTTTATCTATGGGAAGGATAATGTGTATCTTAATGTTTCCCAGAAAGTAATATAATAGAAAATTTTGAAAAGAAAATTTGTTAATGCAAATAAGGTTATCTTTATCTAAAAGGAGAAAATGAAAAAGAAGCAAGCATTTGTTTAATTCCTCTCAAATTGGATAGAATAGAAATATCAAATCCTTTTATGAGCTAAGGTAAAGCTGATACATCTGAGAATTCACTAAACAATATCATAACTTTTGTATTGAACAGAGTACCTAGGAAAAATGAGATTGCAGATTTTTCAATTTTTATAAATGAAAATAAGTTGACTATAAATGTTTAGTATTTTATTAGAGATATTAAGTATAAAGATAACTTAATCATAGTAGAAATAGAAGTGCCTGAAAATAGAAGAATAACAGAGCTTACATATACACTAAATGGAGCTAAAAATAATATTACATTGAAGAATGCTCTACTTACTTCTAAAGAATATAATAAAGAGCAATTAAGCGAAAAAAATACAGCTTCTGAAGGTATGTAAGGAGTCAGTGGATTACTAACTCCAAAAGATGGAGACACTAAAGAATTATTGGATAACTTAAAGAGATTCTAAATATTATGCTTCCTATCTAATTTTGTTTAAGTCCTTGCTCCCATTACTATCTTCAAAGATTCTCTTCCTCCTTAAATTTATATTGGTGGTTAACTTGGAGCTTCTTTTATATTTAGTGATTTGTAAGCTACTAACTAAGTTAGTTTTAATTAAAATAGCACAGTAGCAAATAGTAATAAAACAACATCTAAAAGATAATTAAAGATCTAATCCGATAATAAACTAGAAAATAATCTTCTAAAAAAAATGAATTAATAAGGTGTAAAGTAAAATCCTAAAGGTTAAGAAAGAGATACATAAAATGAAGATATTAAGGGAAATTAAAATGATACTTTAGATAATAATACTTCTTAATAAAATTAAGATAAACCCAATTAACCCAAAAACGGAGATAAAGATTAATCACAATAAAATGGATCAAAAGATAATGATAATAAAGACAGTTAATCCAATAGTACTGGAATTCCTAGTAGACCTAATTAAGGAGATAAATCTAGATCTGATAAGCCTGTAGATAATAATAAAGAGAAATGCTAAGATTAGGAAAATAAGGATAGAAATAGGAACTCAAATGATAATAAAAATAAAGAAGAAAGAGAAGATAATAATGATAGAGATCGTCGCCCACATCGTCCCCCAAAAGATTTTAACTGTACAAACACAAATTCTACTAAATAAACCACTACTGATTAGATTTAAAATGGATAATTAGAATAAGAGGAAGAAAAGGAAATATTTGAAAACTCAAAATTAGAAATACTGCATGGATTTGGATTATCTTAATATTTATATGGAAATTTCATTTATGCTCATTTGATAATTGTAATAAGTACTATTATTATAATATTATGCCTAATAGCTAGAAGAATATTACCAGGTAAATAGTATACTCTCTAAATTGTTAACAGAATAATTAATACAGTTTGTTCATTCTCTTAAGGTTGTATTACTTCAGGGATATTCTCTATTTATTATTCACTATAGTTCTCATCTGGAAGAGGTTTAGCCATATTTCAATTAATTATTCATCTCACATTCATTATTGAAATGCTCTATATGCTTAAATCCAGGCCAAATAAATACATTCAAAATCATATTCCTAACTTCTTTGATGGTATCAATCCATAGATTAAAGGAGCTAAATCATATATTTTTATCTCCTTTATAAAAAAATATATAATAATTCTCCTTTTCTTGATATTTTCTCAATACCCTGTGCCATGCTCTATAACAATAGCTATAATTTTCTTTTTATAGGGTTTATATATTGCAAAATATAGGTTCTTTAAGAGTCGCATAATTAACTTTTTAAAAATATTTTAAGAATGGATGATTTGCACTTTGTTCATTCTTTTAGCAATATGCATGAAAAAATATGAATCTCTACTCCAAGATGAAGTTATTTCTAACTCTGTTTTGAGAGAAACAAAAAATTTTAGTTTCATTCTAATAGTTTTAATAATAATATGTTTATCCTTCAGTTTACTCATCTTTGTAATAAGGAGTATAGTTTCTATTGCAGAATTCACCTAAATGATTTATAAATATCTTTAAAAACGTATGAACAAAGGATTAATCTCAAGTTCTGATGATTTAGCAGAGCTTTCTGATTTTAGCTCAAGAATTCACTCAAATAATTTTAGCAAGAAATTCTTAAATACTGTAACTTATAATTATGGAAAGAATTTATCACTTCCAAAAGTTAAATCATCTTTATAAAAATCTCCTTCACCAAACCTTACAGAAGAAGAGTGAAATATAACATAAAAAATAGAAACTAATTATATTATTTATAACAAATTTATATCATAAATACCTTTAAAATATATTAAATTTTATTACTTATTTATTTAATAATCATTTCAAAAATTAAATTAACTTTAATAATTTCTTTTTTTTGGTGTTTATCAAATTTAAAGGGAAAGAAAAAAATGATAGCCCGCCGAGGGGCTCGAACCCTCGACCACAAGATTAAGAGTCTTGCGCTCTACCGACTGAGCTAGGCGGGCGGAACAAAATATTTCTAATAAATAGAAATGTTTTATTAAATTTTTCCTTAAAAATAATCTAATATTTATTCAAAAACTAAAATATTTTTTCATTACTAATAATTCATAAAAAAATATTTTTAAATAAAAAAGAGGGATGTTTTAGAGAGTTTTTTAGAGTTTTGATAATATTAATATCTCGAACTTTATTTAGGAATAAATTAATATTTTTATATAATTTCTTTATTTAAGCAATCTAAGTGGAAAATATCTCAATATTGTAAATTTCCTTCCTAATTTTTTTTTGTTTTTAAATGAGATGGAAATAAGCAAATAAGAATTAATAAAACATATTTAAAATATTTGATATTAATTACTATTATTATTCATAAGTTGTGTAGTATTAATTATATTTTGAATATTTCAATTCTTTTAGGAAATTTCTATATTCAATTGTTGTGAATATTTATATCAGAAGCATTAATAGAAAGTCCAATTTATTTTTACAAAAACATTGGTGGAATTTTGTAGAATACTGATTAAGGAAAATTGAATTATGTATTGAGATTATTATTACTTTTATTCAAAGTAACCTATTGATATATCGCAAATAGCATCATTTATTATATAGGGTTAATTTTTTATTGATAATAAATGATAATAATTTATTTAAATTAAATTAATGGTAAAAGAATTATTAATTATTTCTAATACTAACTTCTCATCTAATTTATATTAATATTTCAAAACATTTTTTTTGCAAATAATGTCAGATTGTAACCCTGCATTTAATGGACAGAGCTAAATTTTTTAAATTAATTCAAAGAATTGGATTAATTTTTATAACTATCCCATATAGGCAGATGATTATTTTAATTACAACTCCAATTATTAAGTTATCGATCATTTACTTAATTACAAGGTTTATTAATTTAATATTATTGCATTATATTTTTGGTAAAAAGTACTTTCCAAGTAAAAGAGTGCGCATCTTATAAACAAATGAGATTTCTGTATCTATAATTTAATGTAAGATAAATTTAATAATAATTACCACAAATTGAAAATTGATTAGATAAATAAGCTGAGGCGAGAGTAATTAATCTAATAATCAAAAAGTAATCAAAAAAAGCTTTTATCAGAAATTAGAAGATTTTTATTTAGTTAATCTTTCAAGATAATTATGATCGTATAAATAACTTTTGGTGAGGTATGATAAGATAATTTATATTAATACGCAATTTTTTTGCAAGAAAATATTAATAATAAAAATTCACAATTTCCTAATCAATATTATTATTTTTTATCAAGTATAATTGTTATTTCACCTACTCTACATTTAATTTGTGGAAACACAATGTTCTAATTTATTTGACAAAGTATACTTATTATTTTTGGTAATATAATAGTTAGATTTCTTAAAAAATATAATAATCTAATTTTAACTAAAAAATAACTAACTTTCTTATTAAAAAATATTCACTTACAAAATGAGGATTAAATGTACTCTTATTCTAATTCAAATAATTCTGAAATTCTCATTAGCAGGTAATAGAAACTCAAAAATTGGAATAAATATTTATCCTTAAAATAATAAAAATAGATGAAGTGTTACATCTCACATAATTTACATAGTCGACTCTGTTAAATTCAGATATAAACTCTTGGTCTGTTAGTGGATATACATGGTCATTAAATTAATATGCACAGTGCCAATCCAATTTATACTAGGAATATGCAAATTAGGAGTTTTTTGGGTTATTTGGAGAGAAGTATTAAAAAATAAAAAGAATATTTACAAGCCTGCCAACTCATTGGAGTCTTGTATTAAAGGTAGATCTGATTTTATATAGGTCTTTTGATTTAGGTTAAGATTATGTAAGCCCTTATTTTGATGGAGTTTTTTACGAAAAGTACGAAAGGACTGCAAAAGATGGTAAAAATTATTGCTAAATCTATGGTCATACAGATCAAATCGTATTGCTTCACTTTAACTCTACTACCCATAAATCAAGTACCTTCACTGTAGAATTCGAAAGTTAATTTGATTAAGTATACCCAGATGAAGGATTTGGTTTCAGAAATCTTTACCTTTTTATTGAAACTTGTCATCCAAGTTGTTCTACATGTGATGGCCCAAGCGAAGTAATTTATTTATCTATGAAAAGGATTAGATTTTTTAAATCTATAATTATATCAGATTTTCTCTATTTTATTTACAATATTATTAGAAAAATTATTTTATATTAATTTACTAATTTCTTATTTTTAAATAGACAAACTGTCTAACATGTCCTTCTGGAAGTACTATTTCCTCAAAATAATGTTTATGCAATGGAGGAAAGGTTAAACACAAAGGTGTGTGCCTATCTAGCTGTCCTTCAGGATATATTCCTAAATTAATAAATAGTGTTATGTAATGTATTCTAGATTTTTGTAGCCCTGATAATTATTGTTCTTCTTGTGATAGTTCTACTTAACTTTGCAAGTCATGTTCATCTAGTTACAAATTATATTAAGGTTAGTGCATTTCTATTTGTCCAGAAGGCGAATAAACTCCAGGGTTTTGTTATAACAATAAAGAATATCTTTTAAAAGGGCTTTTTGAATCTTCTTTCGGGGAAAGTAAAGTTTCTCCTTTAGGGTTAACCTTTAGCAAGTTCGGTGGTAATGGATATAATGTAACCAAACCTAGTAATGCTATAACTACAATATGTAACGGAGTTTATTTAGTAGGCGGGGCTTATCTCTCAACATAGAGTGCATCCATTAAAAAAACATTTGCAGGACTGTAAGCATATAATTACTTTCTTGTTTCATAAATTTCTGTTCGTTTCTGTCATGAATTAAATAAAAATTTTTTATTACAGGAAACCGCATTGGTCTATTGTTATAGGATTTACTTACTATAATATTGACGTTATTTCTACAGAAGGAGTAGTTGTAAAATTTGATGGTATTGTAGTACCTAATGGATCATCTAAAGCAGTTTAGACAAATAAGCTATGTGGCTTAGCAGCTATGAACGATTAGATTGTTGATTTTTATAAAAATACAACTCATTCTGCTAGTTCCCTCTAGCTAGAAATTTCTAATAATTTTTCTTCTCTTGAATAGTACTTTGGGATTAGAGACATTTATTTAATTATCGATTATGTAAATTATTCTTAAATTTATCAGAATTGAAATTCTTACTCACTTATTATTATAATCCAATTTATAAAAGTGTGATTCTACTTGCTTGTCGTGCGACGCTAAAGGATGTCTTACCTGTACATCTCCCCTTTACTTATACAAGTAAACATGTATCTTATCATGCCCAAAAGGAACCTATTCTAACGCTTCAAAGGTTTGTATAGATTGTGATGCAAATTGTTTAGATTGTTTAGGTAGGGAATTTAATAATATTCTTAATTTGATCTTCAAAAATAAATTTTAATTTTATATTTATTTAATTTAGGTCCATCTTAATGTAAAAGTTGTAATAACACAACATATCTGACTAATGGAGTTTGTGTGGCAACTTGCCCAATAGATAAATTCCCAAATAATGCAACTAGAACTTGCGATCCATGCAATAGTACTTGCTATACTTGCTAGTCTCCAGGTTTATAAAGTTTAAAATAAAAAGATGATTACTCAATTTATTTTATTTAATAGGAGATTCTAACTCTTGCTTATCTTGCACTGGAACTTTATATTTATACTAAAATAGCTGCATTAAGCCTTGTCCTAATAAATACTACCCTCATACATGTAATTTTCAAGCTAAATAAATAATATTTACTTAATTTGCTTACTATTTTCAATTATAGAAACTGGTGATAACTAATGTAAATCTTGTGATAATTCTTGTGCAACTTGCAGTTCTCCAGGTAATGAAAATTAATAAAAATATGACATTAAAAATGAATATAAAATTAAAAGGTAATGCTTCTTCTTGTGATAGTTGCTCTGGGACTCTATATTTATATAATAAAACTTGCCAAAGTAATTGTCCCTCTAAATATTATCAAGAAATATGTAAACAATTGAAGGAATATTATTATGATTAACAAACTAACTTAATTAATTATTAAATTAATAATAGCCAATAATACTTGCTAATTATGTAGTGCCTCATGCAAAGATTGTGATGCAGCTGCAACTACTTCTTCTAATAACTGTACGAGTTGTAATACAGGATTGTAAGATTAATAACCAATAATTCTACTTGTATTAATATATTTTTCAAAGATATCTTTACAATAAGGAATGTGTAACAAAATGTCCAAACGGTACTTCATAAAATGCTTTAAATTAATGTGAGCCATGTGATACTAATTGTGATAACTGCAATCCACTACAACCAAAATAATGCACATCTTGCAAACCTTCACTCTCACTTTATAACTAAATATGTGTGAGCTCATGTCCAGATACATATTTTAGTAAATCTAGTAAATCCTATTAAAACTATAAATAGTATATACTAAACAATTATTCTACTAAATAAAGCTGCTAGTGGTTTAGTCTGCACAAAATGCAACACTTAATGCTATAATTGCTAAAGCCCTGGTAAAATACAAAATATAAAACATAAAAATTAAGAAATTAAAAAAATTTAATTACATTTTTAGGTGATTAACTTTCATGTTTATCCTGCAGTGGAACCCTTTATTTAAATGGAAATGAATGCAAGACTACATGCCCTACAGATTCATATAAATCTACAAGTAAAGATAGATTTATTTACTCTTTTCTATTTAAAACAATTTTCTTTAATAAAGCTACCAATAATAATTAATGTATTAAATGTGATCCTTCTTGCAAAGAATGTTCTGGTTCCCCAGATGGAACTTCTAAAAACTGCACAAAATGTGAACTTTCTAATAGGTATTAAACATTAATATTTTAGCTTACTGAACAATTTTATTATAAAAAATAGTGTATTAGATGAAAAGAATTGCATTCCTTCTTGTCCTAATGGAAAGTATAAAGACTCTTTATCAAATTCTTGCTTTTAATGTGATAACTCTTGTGCAACCTGCTCAGATTTAGGAACTTCTAAGTGTTTAACATGCAAAAATACAGAATATTTATATTAAGGAACTTGTCTATCTAATTGTCCAGATGGATTCTTTAAATTGGATTGTAAATTTAAATTTAAAAAAAATAATATGTCATTCTATTTATTTTTGTTGAATAGAACCTAATAATAATTTATGTGTTCCTTGTGATTCTTCTTGTAAAACTTGTAGTGGTGCACCTGATATTTCTTCTAAGAACTGTATTAGCTGTGATTCTTCATAAAGGTATATTAATTTATATAGCATAGACCAATGTTGTAATTGCTTTATTTAAAAAAGTGTTCTTGATGATAAAAATTGCATTCCATCATGTCCTAATGGAAAATATTAAGATATCAGCTCAAATAAGTGCTAATAATGCAATACCTCTTGTGCTACATGCTCAGATTCTGGTTCAAGTAATTGCCTAACTTGCAACAGCACAGAATATTTATATCAAGGAGCATGCGTATCAAGTTGTCCAGATGGATATTACAAATTAGATTGTAAATAATTTATTAAATTAATATCACTCTAAATTATTATTATTATTTTTATTATGAAGAAGTAGGTAATAATTTATGTTAAAAATGTGATGCCTCTTGTAAAACATGTGATGGATCTCCCGATGGAGCATCAAATAATTGCACAACTTGTGATCCTACTAATAAGTAAAATAGATAAAGTTAACTTAAGAAGAAATTAAAATTTTTATGAATAGGGTATTAAATGGTAAAGATTGTGTAGCTACTTGTCCAAATGGC
This sequence comes from Tetrahymena borealis, assembly GCA_000260095.1. Taxonomy (NCBI): domain Eukaryota; phylum Ciliophora; class Oligohymenophorea; order Hymenostomatida; family Tetrahymenidae; genus Tetrahymena; species Tetrahymena borealis. Next base: position 30,521 of record AHAN01001180.1, read on the forward strand.
AAGTATAAAGATAATACAAATAATTAGTGCCATGATTGCGATACTTCTTGCTCTACTTGCACCGATGCAGGAACAGATAAATGTACTACCTGCAAAAGTACAGAGTATTTATATCATGGAGAATGTTTACCAAACTGCCCTGATGGAAATTACAAATTAGATTGTAAGGATAAATTTTTTTGTAAATCAAAAATGATAATTTTATTTTTATTATTCTAAAAGAAACAAATAATAATTAATGCATGAAGTGTGATGCTTCTTGTAAAAATTGTACTGGAGCACCAGATGCATCCACTAAAAACTGTTTTGAATGTGATCCCTCTACAAAGTAAGATTCAATTTGATTCAAAAAGTTATTTTATTAAATTTCTAAATAGTGTTCTGGATGGAAAAGATTGCGTTTCTACTTGCCCAAATGGCAAATATAAAGATATTTCTAATAATACATGTATGGCATGCCATTCCTCATGTGCAACATGTACAGGATAGGGAGTAAGTGAGTGTGAAACATGTAAAAATACAGAGTATCTTTATTAAGGATAATGTCTTCCTGTATGCCCTGAAGGGTTCTATTAATAAACTTGTAAATTTTAAATATAAAAATATTCAATATTAATTTATGAAAAATTTCTATTAGAGATTAATGATAATAAATGTATTTAATGTGATACTTCTTGCAAAAAGTGTAGTGGAGCTCCAAATGGCTCTTCTAAGAACTGTACTGAATGTGATTCATCTAAAAGGTAAATTTCATATATCTCATAAAATACAATTTTTGTAATTTGTTAAAAGTAGTATTTTAGATGGATAAAACTGTGTTACATTATGCCCTGATGGAAAATATAAAGACAATTCAAAGAATGAATGCCTATCTTGCCATAATACTTGTTCTACATGTACTGATTCAGGTGTTGATTAATGCAAAACATGCAAGAGTACTGAATATTTATATTAAGGGGTTTGCGTCTCTGATTGTCCTGACGGTTATTATAAATTGACTTGTATTTTAATTAATATATAAAAATCTTTTCTAAAAATAATTTTTTTATTAATTTAGAAACAAATAACAATATATGTCTTAAATGTGATATAACTTGTAAAAAGTGTAATGGACCTTCTAATGGAACCATAAGTAATTGCACAGAATGCGATCCTTCAAATATTTCATATAGGTAGAAAATTAATAATATTTTTAGGTTAAATTAATTCTTCAAAATAAAAATTAGTGTTTTAGATGGCAGCAATTGTATATCATAATGCCCTAGTGGAAAATATAAAGATAATATTAAAAATGAGTGCTAACCTTGTGATAATTCTTGTGCTACTTGTTCAGATTTAGGATCAGATAAATGTAATTCTTGTAAAAGCACTGAGTATTTATTTTAAGGAGCTTGCCTTACTATTTGCCCAGATGGATATTATAAATAAAACTGTAAATATTTTTTATAAGTTATTTATTAATCATTAAATCGTCCTCATTATTAAAAGAACTTAATAATAATTAATGCATAAAATGCGATCCTTCATGCTTGAAGTGTAATGGAGCACCAGATTCTTATTCTAAAAATTGTTCTTAATGTGATCCATCAACAAGGTTAACAATATTTTTGTTTTAAATATTAATTATCTAATTTATTAAATTAATCTAATCTAATCAGTGTTTTGGATGGCAATGATTGTATTTCTACATGTCCTGATGGTAAATATAAAGATAATTCCAATAATGATTGTAAAAATTGTGATACCTCTTGTTATACTTGCTCAGACTTTAGTGATAAAAATTGTTTGGCATGTAAGAGTACAGAATATTTATATAATGGAACATGTGTTACAAAATGTCCTGATGGATACTATTACTTAACATGTAAATTCAATTATTGAGATTTTAATGACTATTCAACTTTTATTTAATTAAATTAAGAAACTAAAAATAACTAATGTGTAAAATGTGATCCAAATTGCAATAAATGTGATGGACCTTCTAATGCGACTTCTAAAAGCTGCTTAGATTGCCCACTAAACAAGTAGTTTTTATAAATATTAACAAATCCTAAATTTTTTTAATTTCATAACAGAGTTCTTTTAGACAAAGAATGTATTGATACTTGTCCTGCAGGATATTATAAACACAAAAGCAAAGAAGAATGCTTACTATGTGATAAATCTTGTAAAACTTGTAATGGAGGATCTTCTAATGATTGTAATTCATGTCCTCCTTCTATGTTTTTATATTAGGGTAAATGTGAAAGTAATTGCCCTCCTGGTTAATATTAAGGTATTTTTTCATCAGATTTTTTTGTATTTAAAATGTTTAAATGAATAAATTTTAGATATATCTGATAATTCTTGCTAATCGTGTAATCCTTAATGTGAAAAATGTACAGGACCTTCCGATTCTATTTCATAAAACTGCTTATCATGTCCCTCAACATAGTAATATTAATAAATTATTTTCTAACATAATATTTAATTATTTAAAAAGAGTTTATTATAACCACAATTGTCACTAATCTTGCCCTACTGGAACTTATAAAAATAAAACTACAAATGAGTGTTTAGATTGTGACAAGACTTGCATAGCTTGCAGTTAAGCAAGTTCTAATAGTTGCACCTAATGTAACTCAACAACTTATCTTTAAAATTAATAATGTGTACCAATCTGTTCAGATGGATATTATCCATTAACAAGTAAACTATTTAAATTTCTAAATTTAGTAAACCAATCTTTCGAAAATTTAATTAATGAATTTTGAATTAACTATTAGATGGTGGTATAAATACTTGTGAAAAATGTAATTCAAATTGTGCAACTTGTTCTGGAAAGCCTGATACAATTTCTATGAATTGTTTAAGTTGTATTCCTGGAAAGTAAATTATTTTCTAATTTAAAATTTTTATAATTAAATTTTTTTTATTAACAGAGTTTTAGAAGAGAATACTTGTAAAGATCAATGTTCGTCAAATTATTACAAAGTAGATAATAAATAAGAATGCATGAAATGTAATTTAGCTTGTAATTCTTGTTCTGGTCCAAAAGCAAGCGATTGCACATCATGTTAAAATAATACCTATTTATAGGAAGGAAAATGTGTATAAAAATGTGATGATGCATTTTAGCTAAATTAATGTAAGCTTTTTATAATAAAATAAACTATTAATAAATAAATTTTATCTAAACTATTAAAGAAACACAATAATGCACTAAATGCAATTCTTCTTGCTTAACTTGTTAATATCCCTCTAATAAAAATAACTCAAATTGTTTATCGTGCCCAACTGATAAGTAAACTTAATTTTCTTATTCTAAAACAATATTTAAATTATATTTAATAAAATAAAGATATCTTCATAATGGGAAGTGTTATTAAACTTGCCCTCCTAGTACATACTAAGATCCATAAGCTAATAAGTGTATAGACTGTGATAAAACTTGTATTAGTTGTGTTTAAAGTTCACCTAGTGAATGTTTAGCTTGCTAACTCAACTATTTTTACTAGCCAAATCAAAAGAAATGTGTAAACAAATGTGAGAAAAATGAATATTTAGATAAATAAGCATTTTAATGCTTACCTTGTAACAAACTATGTAGCTCATGTACAGGTCCTTCAGAATAGGAATGTGATTCTTGTTCAAAGCCATTGTAAAAAAATAATGTTGTAACTTTCTTATTTATTTTTAATTTAAAATAAAAGGTACTTATTAGGGAGTTAATGTGTATCTGAATGTCCTTCTACTCATTTTATAGATAATAGTAAGTAATTGTGTGGAAAATGTGATTCTAGTTGCGAAACTTGCACATCTGAATCAAAAAATAGTTGCAAAACCTGTAAATAACCTTTAATTTATGTAGATACTACAAAGAGTTGTAATTTACCATAACCAATAGAGGAGTCTATTGAAATATAAAATTCTCTTCTGTTTAAGATTTTTTGTCTTAAAACTATCTTGTGGATAATAACTTCTATTAGTGGATATTTCTTAGATAATAGTAAGTTAGTTAAAAAGAAACAATAAACTATATAAAAAGTAAGGAGCTTTCCTTAAATACAAGTTTAAGATTAGTAAGTAGATGATTTAATGGAAAAATAAAATTAGAGCCCAGTTAAAAAATCGATTAGAAGACCTAGGAATAGATTTACTTCTTCTAGAATATTAAATTCAGTTAATACTATGATAGGATCTAATTCTAAATTTGGGACAACAATTCTTCCTTCTTCTACATTAGATTTAGAAAAAGATGATCACAATCTACCATTGAATAAAGCTGAAAATACCCCTACAAGTTTTATAAATAACTAGTTATAATACACTAACTCTAATAGCCCTGCAAAAACGACTAGAAATTCCTCTATTATTTCCTAGTTCTAGATAGGTACTAGTACCCCTGAAATACTACCTACTTTTAGTGCAAATGCTTTTGGTATATATAAATTTAAAGTAGTTTATATTAATTAAATAAATTTTAAATAAAAATAGATCAAGAAAGTAGTCCCTCTACTAAAATTTTATAAAAGAATAAAGATTTAGAAAATAATCACAATACTAAAATGAATTAGAAGCTTTACTTTTCATTAGTAAATAAATTTATTAAATCAAAGAATTTATTTATTTTTATAATTAAAATAGGTTGGAAATGAATAACTGTCAGTGTGGTTATTATATGATTCTAATCTTAGTAGACTGTTTAGAGCAACAATCATTTACATTAAATTTTTAGCTTTCTTTGTAGCTAGTGATTTCTTATGGAGGGTAAAATATTTTTATTTATTATTTTATCTTAAAAACTCATTATTAAATAGGATGAAAAATATTACATGCTATTTGCTCTTATATTTGGTCTAGCAGTTCAAACAGTAGCCTATTTCCTTTTATCAAACATTACTTTCTGTTTAAGAAAAGGTGGTATCCTAGCCACAACAATTTTATTAGCAATCTGTTCCCTAAAGTTCTATTTCTTGATGGTACCTTCACTTAAATCACTATAATAAACGAAAGATTATACCTGGTCATGCTCTTATTTAGTTATTTATGGGATTGATGTAATTTTTATTCAAACAATGCTAGCACTAGCTCGCTATGTAGTGACAGTAAAAAAAATAAATAATTAAATCAAATCTAAACCTATTGAAATCCTCTTTCTAGATAAAAAACTAATTTCTAAAATAAAATGATATTTCTTATTAAATTGAATGTGTATCCAAACTTTATATGAATCAGTTAAGCCTATAAATGCTTTTATTAATTTAAAACTTTTCTTTATTTATTTATTCTAATTTCCTCAATTTATTTATTAATATGCTAATTTTTTTAATATTGATTTCATTTACTTTCTTTTATTTTATTCTTAAAATTTTTTTAAATAAATAAAAATAAAAATATAATAGCCCGCCGAGGGGCTCGAACCCTCGACCACAAGATTAAGAGTCTTGCGCTCTACCGACTGAGCTAGGCGGGCGGAATAAGAGTATACTAGAGTTTAAGGAGGATGTTTGTAATTTTTTAATATAATATAAAGTTAAATTGAATTATAAAGAAAGATAGTTAGTTATACACTCATTATTACTTTTGAGCTATACTAACTATTCTAAAATATATCTTATGATAGATATAAATTAAGATAGAAAGATAGATAGGTAGATAAAAAATACTATTAATTTTAATATAAAAATAGATTATTAAAGAGTTTCTATCAAAAAAAATATTGTATTTAAATTATGTATTTTATATTATATTTGCTCTTATACATTTAATTAACTGACTCAATATTTATTATATACAGGTAATTTCATTTGAGAGTTATTAATTTTATTAATTTGTTGAAATATATAAGATTTTTGCAAACTATTTAATTATTAGAAATGAAATTTGGTTAATAAATTAATGAAAAATATCTATTTAATTCTTCATCAAAATAAGAGATAGATGATGATAAAACAATACTTGTGAAGGAATATGAAATAAAGCTTCATAACATAGCTTTCGAAGTGGATAGATTGACATCATAGTTAAAGGAAAAGAATAGATAGTTAGAGAATTAAAGAGAGTTTTATAAAGATAGTTATCTGTTTTCTATGAAATGCGATTAATAAGTGACTAATATCAATAACTCCTTTTAATAACTAAGAAATGAATTTTAGTCGCCTATGAAGAATGAAATTACTTTAAGATCTATTGATCAGCCTAGTTATGATGAAATAAAAGAAATAAGTGAATTGTAAAGAGAGAACAATTAGTTAAAGAATAGCCAAATGTAATATGAGACAGAAGTGCAAACATTAAGAAAATATATCCAATAAATTTAGAATAACTTTGAGTTATATCAAAATGAAATTAACCAATAAAAGATTAAGATGTAGTAACAAATAAAATCAGTAGAGTAGGATCAAAAGTAAATAACTTAAACTATTGCTCTTGCAACGGAGCTATCAAATCTAATAAAAGTGGTATAATCTAAAAATGAAGAAATAAGGGAAATAAAATTTAAAAATGAATAGTTAGAAAAGAAAATGTAGTAATAAGATAGGGAGAAATCAGCATTAGAAGCTATCATTTCAATATAGGCAAGTTAAATTGAATCTAAGAAAGGAGAATAAGAAATAAAAAGAAATATTCTCCTTCCTTCAAATAGTAGTACCACCTTACTGAATGTAAGTCAGTAGTTAAAATATTAAAGTAAAGAATATTTTCAAAATTAATTGTCTAATTAAGAATAAGATAAAGGCGCTAAAAATATCAATATACCATAATTTTAGAAAGAACTACAGCCTATAAATATAATTTAAAATGATTGTCAATTAAGATAAGGAAATCATTATTATTTGGTTACTCCTAAGAGTAATATTACAAATAATTAGAGTGATTTTACAGGTAGAACCACTCAAAAGGCCGAAGATTTTATTAATATGTAAAAATCTGACTTTACTAGAGCGTCTTAATACTATTTTAATAATGGAAGATAGGGTTAAACCCCAAACTCAAGAAATGATTATTCCTCTAGTTCCAGACTAGATCTTAGTTCAAAAAGCTTATCTCCAATAGGAAAAACATAACCAAAAATAATCAATTTATCTTAAAAAAATACAACCAATGAATAATGAGAAAATAATAATAAAATTAAAATTGAGAATAAAAAAGATTAATTATAAAGTGTTTTTTTAATTTGAAATGATAGACTTTTTAACGACTAATAAAAGAAAGAGATGTATATAAAGATTAAATTATTTAATAAATTAAAATGAGATAAAAAAATTTCATATAAAAAAGTAAATTACAAAGTTATATATTTTGATTGATAGATTGATTAATTTATTTATTTATTTATTGATTCATTAATTAAAATAAGTAAGATTAAATATTTATTTATCTATTCTTTCATTCATTTCTTTCAATAACTTTTCATAAAAATCTTTTTGAAGATTAAATTATGTTTCGTCAATGATCATTTATTAGAATTATTCATGTTTTTACTGGTGATATTGCTATTATTATTAGTACTGGTTCCAGGTGAATGAACAGAGCTAGAGAAAGAGCTGTTAGTTTATAGCTATTACATCTAAGAGTTTAATGTCTCAATCTATTAAAATAAATTAGTATTTTTAAAATGATATAGCAGATCCTCATTAAATATGATTAAATATGGATTATCCTTTAAATTTCTTTAATCAATTATAAATTATTTATCGCCTTTACCCCAATTTATAATCTTAAGTAAAATAAAATTAATCTTACATGTTCAAATGTGATTTTTCTGTGTTCTTCGGCCATGAATAATTTATCTTACAATTCTTTTATTAGTTTTTCATATTCTTTGTTTTAATTTACTAATAATTAGTTTTATTTGTGTAGCATTGCATTTTCATTTATAAGCTTTGTTTCTTAAGAAGCTCTTTGGAGTTGATAATCTCCTTTAACTTCATAGATTTAGAAAGTATTTTTACGGACTTTTCTGAGAACTTTTTCATCAAATACATTACTAAGAACAAAGCTATTTTAGTTCATAACTTTTGCTATCTTTGATATTGCACTCATTAAGAAGTTAGGATTATTTATTCCATAGAAAATAATTGGTTCAAAAATAAAAGGTTCTTTCTTGTGAATTTTTCTTAAGGTGAAAAATTAACCAGAACAACAAACATATTTTTCTTTTATTTCGTGTAATTTATCAATATTTTATGAAAAGGGGTTCTCTTCTTAAAACTTTTCAAAATATTATTTGAATTCGTCTTCATTTTATTGAGAAACAGAAGAGTTTCTTAAACTAATCTTTAATTCTCCAAAATTCTTAATACCTTTTTATTCTACAACTTTAGCTAATTTACTTGCACCTTCATCACCAATATTATTCCAACTATTTATTATAATTTAATAAATTATAAATGAATTTTTTTCTAATAAATGCTATTTTTACTTAAGTTCAATATTTAGCATCTAAATTTTTGGCATTTTCTCAAGAGCTTAACTAATCTCTTCTGCTCCCAGGTCGGTAAGGTTATTATGACTTAATTAAAAATTAATAAATTAACACAATTTCTTAATAAATTATCTAAAGTTACTAGAGATTTAAGCAAAGTTTTTTCAGATTTACTAAATGACTCAATCCATTCTTCAAATATAACATACCTTTATCACAAATCTAGCAACCACTTTAATATTTTAAATTTGAATGAAATAAAATACATTTAAGAATTTTGTTACCCTAAATTAAGATCAAGTGAGATTAATTAAGGATGATGAGCAAGAACATCAGATACAAGCTATAGACCTCTAATTTTTATTTTACACCACATTAAATTTAAGCTTAGACTTTTTAAGTTGTGCAAGCTCTTTAAACCAGGGATCAAGTTTTCAATTGAGTCTGAATATATTTTATTTTTATGGCTTAATTATTAATTATGATAATAAAATTAATATTTATTTAACTATGCTGCATTAAACTTACTTTATACTTAAATTAAAGGTTTCTAAGTTAGTAAGCCTTTTAAGAGTATTTGATAGAGCTTCAAAACAATTTGAAAAGTGAAGCATATTCCAACTATTTTAATATCAAAACTGTTAAAATTATTATTTTTTTTAGAATTATTTTACCCCAAGTCAATGTGCAAATATTTTAAATCTTATTAATTAGCTAAATCAAAAGATAATTAAATCAAAGCTGCATCTGTAAGCTAGTTTCCTCTAAATAATTAATTTCATTTTTTTTAAATTTAAGGATATTAAAAGGAAAGTTATTTACGCTAGATTAATTTAAAGCTTTTCTAGACTTTTTACCTTAGCAATAACTTAACTAATTTCGATTATTCCATTATTTGTAACGTGATTTCCCTTTAAACCTATATCAAGTATTCTAAGGTGCTTTAAATTACTTATACCTTTAGCTATTTCAATAGCTCCTTAATACCCAACACAATTCTCGCTAATTTTAATTAAAATCAATTTATTTTTTGTTTTTCACAAAATGTTAATTTACGGGTTTTCCTCGTCTTCTTAGTTACTTAAATGGAAGCTTTTTAAATTAAGTCTTAAGCTAATTAATTTTGTCATATTTTATAGCATTTTTTTTACTTCCTCACCTACTTTAGGCTAGAGGTAATTGTTCCTAAATTCAAATAATATCAATTAATAATTTCACTTTAAGATATAAAATAAATCAATAAATTACTTGAAGCATAAGTCAAGCTAAGTTAAGTTTTTGCATAAAGAAATACTCTTCAATATATGGATAGCTTCACGGTTAGTGATTTTGTTTGACCTAGTAAAATAATAAGTTTAAAGGATTTTTAATATAACTTGAAAAAATGATAGATTGATTTTCTTATTAAATGATAAATAAGTTTACCCAAAATCTAAGACTAATATATCAAGATTTTAGCCAATAGAATTAAAGCATGTGTCAAATTCACTTAATCCTTCATTTTCAATATTAGTACGGCTTTTCATAATATTATTAAAGTTTAATTACACTCCAGTCACTTGATATCAATTAAACAATTTCGTTCAAATTAATTACTTTAAAATAACTTTCAGTTTAATAAGCTAAGTTAAGTGTTAAAGACCATGGAAAAGTACAGAAGCACCTCTATTTTTAATTGGGTTATCTCTATTTATAATTAATTAAGTATTTTTAAATAATAAACTATCAGTTAATAGTTATAAATGCTATGTATTCCTTAATAAAATACTTTACCCTAAATCTAGCTTTAAAGTTAAGAGGTTTTTCATTTTTTATAGAGCTTTTACTAAGTGCGAGCATCCAACTTATCCTAATTTATTTTACCTAAAAGTATATATGTAAATTTGTAATTAATTTTAATGTTATATGATGCATTTTTGTTCAGTCTGCTCATATTAATAAAAAAATGTTCAAAATTTATTGATACCTTAGATTGAGCTTAAATTCTCGAAGGAGCTCTCCTTTAATATATTCAATGCCAATAGAGTTATTGTTTATACTCATACCTTAAAAATTGAAATGCATCTACTCGATTCCCAATTAGCCAAATGCTTCAAATAAAGTTGCCAATCCTTATGCACCAATATCAGTGTAATTCAGATTCATACATAAATACCTAAGTTTTTAGAATTAAAGGATCTTTGATCTAAGGAACTAAACATCTAGGTTTTTGTTTTCTTTAAGTAAAAGATTCAAGTAGGTAATTGACTTTAAAGAAAGGACTAGCTTGGTTAAAATGGGCCTTAAGAATTTAGAATTATTAGCATTTAGTAGAAGATAAAATGTCTTTAAAGGTTGACTAAATTCTTCGAGTTTAGAGAGAATTTATTCTTCGTCTTACCCTTCAAATCCTACTTATTCTGAATAGAGATCAAGCATGATATCGTTAATTGCTTTATTTCTGTTCCATGTATTAAGTTCTTCCATTTAAGGGAAATACTAAAATAACTTATCTCTATGAATCATCTCTCTAAATACCCTTGTTTTTTTCTTTTAATACCTAGCTTGTAATATTTAATAATGTTGATTCCGCTTAGATTTTTTTAATCTTTTTTGGTGAAATAAAGATTGATTATTGATCTTTGTATATTTGATAAATTAGGATAAATATATTTATCTATGCAAATATTGTTTCCTTAATTATCCTAATTTAAGATTCAATTAATCCTATCCATTTCTTTAATTATTATTTCACTTTATAAAAATCCCTATCATTTTCCGAAACCATGTTTGCTAGCATACAAATACGGAAATCCTAAATATCCTTGACTAAATTCATTTGTAAGCCCTTTACTCTTAATTCTAATTTAATTAGAAAATATTATATAATTGGATAATTTTCGAAGAAATCCTTATTATAAAATATAAAAAACATCTCTTAATTCAATCCTCATTTTTGTACTAAATCTCAGCTTAACTTGGTGGTGGTCAACAAATATCATTTTTTAACCTCATCTTTTCTAAATTAAATTTCTATGCCAATCTAAGCAATTAGAAAGTAAGCAAATAACAATAAATATGTTTCTAAAATTGTTAAGCCTTTCAATTAATTTATAATTTGATTATCCAGTAAAAAAAAACATTGAATGAATCATTGATATTTTAAATAATGAGAAGTATGCTTTCAACAAAATCTAAATGAAGATAATACATAAATTTAATTTATTAAATTTTAATTTTTTTGTTCGTTCGCTCCTCTATGCTTAAATAAAGATTTCTAATTATAATTTTCTTTAAAATATTTTTCAATGAAATTAATTAAACGACATTTAACTTTATTATCAACAAAAAGTAAAGTTATGAATTATTTATATTTTTTAATTAAATAATTTGAACTAATAATGAGTTAAAGCTGACGTAAAATAATTAATTAAATTCAGTTATTAATTGGCTTTTTGATACAATTTTTAATTCAATTATATTGAAGATATTAATATTTTTTATTAAGTTTTAGTAAAATATACATATAAATAATGTTAATAATTTTTTATAGATTGGAATTTTTTCCTCAAATTGATTTTGCTCAAAACCCTTGTAACAATAGAGGTTATATACTTTAGTTCCAAAGTAAAGCAAAGATAGCAGATAAAGCTGATAGGAGTAGTTATATGACAAGATTTTTAGAAACTACTATATTAATTACTTTCATAGGCTTGTAATCTTAAAAAATAACGAGTTCTTAAATTAGATTCGAATATAATTCTTATATATACCATGTAAACTCTTCAAAATTCATATGATTAATATCAATTTATCTTACTACTTATCTGAAACTTTTTATTAAAGCTGAATAAACAGGACTTGAAAAAGTGATATTTTAGTTGGAGTACAATTTGTAATTTAAAGAGATCTCTGTAAATATAATTTTATTGCTCATAATTAATCCTTAATGTTACTCTGACTATTCATTAATAGCTGCTGCAGTCATAAAACATCTCAAAGTTAATATAAAAAAGAGGAAAAAGTCAAATCCCGTAATTAAAATATCATATAGGTTTATTGATAGATCTATTTTGATGATTCCAAAGACATTCAATATAAGGAATAAAGCAAGAGCTTCAATAATTAATAGATAGGATGATAAAAAGAAATTTGATCTCTATTCAAATATTTTTCCATAATCTAGCACAATAGCTCTCATTTATCCCCATGATCTGATACTAATGGGACATCCCATAGTTAGAGTAGGTAAGAGCTTTTTTCTATTTGATTCATTTATAGCTTCAACCTTTTTAGGAGAAATTAGGTAAGATAATTAAATTAATAAGAACTCCTTCCTCTTCAAATCATTAAGTAAAATATAAGCAATTTCTATAAAGAAGAATATACAGTAAGATTCAATTAAGACCATTAGGGTGAAACAAATAAAGGCATACACATTTTAATTATCTTTCCCTTGTAATAAGGGAAGAAATCTAATTAATTATAAAAATAGAAATGAAAATTAATTTTAATATTTTTAAATTTAATTTTACTTCATAGATAGACAATAAAGGACTCTAATAATAACTATAATAATAGATTTGCATGTGGTGGCATTTTATGTATATTTTGTGTTGTAATAGTTAATGTAATGTAGTAATACTTTGTAGCAATCTATAAAATTATCTTACTTCCTCTCGAAATTCAAGATCTTAATTTTCCTATTTTTTCTATCATTAAAGTGTTAATAAGTAACTATTTTTATTAATATTTTACATTTCTGTAGGAACCAATTTTTTCATTATTTCTTATGAAGGTTAGCACATGAACTCTATGTAAAATGATGATGTTTCTACTTCATTTCTTGAAATACTATCTTGAAGCTCTTTTTCTATCATTAATGGATCTTGATTTTTCCATGATTACCTGAGATAGTCTTCACCCAATTACATTAATTTTAAGTATGAAGTTTTATATTTTTGGTATTTGAGAGAATGCATATATCCTTTTATTAATCAAATAATATTTTTTACAGTTGATTGTTTGTTTTATTTGTGTTTACCATATTTTATCGAGAGCATTAAGTACATAAGAAAGTTAATAAATATAAACTCTGAGTAATAAAGCATTATTTTTTCGGTTTTACTTAATTTTAAAAAAACCAAAATAGTTATAACTACATAAGAGAAGTATAAGCTGAGCAAAGAAAAAGGTTTCCTTACATAAAGTCCCATATTATTGGCTAAATGAAAAGATCCAGTTCGAAAATAAACAATAAAAGAAGCAAGAGGCCCAAGGATAAACCCAAATAATAAATAAGGAATAAATGTTTCGAAGAATTGTGACCATTTAAATATAACATCATAAGGTTTTCCAATTATTTTTTATCTTTTTTATTTTTTTTGTTCTTTCTTTTATCTTAGTCTTTTTTGTATTAATTAATTAAAAATCAGTAAAAAGAAAAACATAATCAAGGTAAGAAATAAAAATTACCTTTTCTTTTTATGTTCGCTTATATCCTCCTTTGATTTCTCTCCTTGTTCGTTTTTATCAGCTTAAAAATAATAGTTTTTTCTTTAGTGTACTGATAATTCACTTGAAGATCGTGCTTAAGTTTTGAGTGAAGAATCTGTTTTAGGTTAAGATTTTTCCTTGTCACTTTGTTTATTGTTTGCTTTACTCTCTTCTTTTTATGGGCTTTACTACTCTTCTACTTCCTCATCTTCAAATTGCGGTTAATATCTGTCTCCACTTTATTGAGTTACTTGAGTAAAATTTTTATCAAGATAATTATGATAGATGATGCTTGGTTATGGTATATTTTTTCTTCTAAAAGAGTATTGCTATTTATTCAATTAAATTGGAGGATTTTCTTAATGAATTTTATTTTATTTTTATTATCTATTGATTGCTTTTACAGGAATATTACTAAAATATACAATATTATGGTTATTATACTCATTTATATCATCTACCTCTCTATCTGATAAAGAGTTATTTTTAGAATTATTAATTGTATTTTTAGGAAAGCAAGAAAACACATTCCTAATCAGCTTTAAATCTTCGTATCCTAGTTAACTTTGTTATGATTCGCCAATATTATTAAGACTGTAAGACCTTTATTCCATATTATATTTAAATCACCTAATTTTTTTATATTTGCATTTGAAAATTATATCATTAGAGTGCGAATTTTTTAGTTTTCACCTCTACTATTTCTAATTAAATTCCAAACTTCTAAAGCCAATTACAATTTAAATAATTAAATAAATAAGTAATCAAGTTAAGATGTAATAAAAGACCTCCTCCTTAACTTTTTAAAATTTTTCTAGAATTGCTATTTGATATTTAAATTCTACTTTACCTCTTTTAAAGTACTATATTTTCATAATTATTAAAAAAAGTTGATAAAATCTTAAAAATAGAGGAATAATTCACGCTGAATTTTTAAAAAATGAGTTTAATTACTCTTTTCTTATTGGTTTACTACCAATTTACTTATCTCTTAAAAATAATTTTGACACAGATAGAAATCAATTTTATTTAATATCTACAAATAAATGCTTAGTTAATTATGAATGTCATTATGCTAACTATTCATTCTATAGCCTTATTACAACTCCTAATTGGAATCAGAGGGTGATATAAAATATTAAATGGGAAAATGGTTTCCAATTTTTAGAAGCTACCTACCTACCTATTCTGAATTAATCTATACTTATTAATTCACATTTAGACTAAGTTTAATAATTTCTACGACTATTTCATCCGAATAGTATTATATGATGTAACAAATTTATATATCTTCACAAAATGATTCAAAGTGACATTAGTTTTAATTAAATTTGTTATAAAAGAAATTATTCTGAAATTAGAAGTAGGTTGAATTCTTATATATTAATTTATTTATATGCATCTTTGAATAATCCACAGAATAAAGATCCAATAATATATACATATTGTTCTAAGATATCTCAAAATTAATCATTATTAACTTTAATAAAATATTGCTATTATTAATAAAATTAAAGGAAATGAAATCTATTCTTGCATTATTCTTAATTTTAGGCTTGACCTGTTATGCTTAAGACTATTAAACTTACTTTTTTGACTAAAAAGTCAATCATGAAGGTTTTGAAATGAGTGATCAAACCTTCAAGTAGAAATATCTAGTTAAAGATGATTTTTATAGATATGATAAGGGACCTATATTGTTTTACTGCGGTAATGAAGGACCTATTGAAATGTTCTACAATAATACTGGCTTCATGACTCATACTTTAGCTAAGGAATTAAACGGTTTAGTTGTTTTTATGGAACACAGATACTTTGGTGACTCATGGCCTTTTGGTGATGAAAAGGAATCTCTTAAAAAGGGAAATAACAAATATTTGACATCTCTCTAAGCTTTGAATGATTATGTTGTCTTCTTAAATTGGTTCAAAAAAAGTTTAAATTGCGATGACGATGAATGCCCAATTATTGCAATTGGAGGTAATTTTTTTATTTGAGTCTAAAATTGTAATTTTATTTTCAAAAATTTTAATATTTTCAATATTTTTGATTGTAATTAGGCTCTTATGGTGGTATGTTAGCTTCATGGATGAGAATGAAATTCCCTAATGTTATTGATGCCAGTTTAGCTGCATCCGCTCCTATTTATTAATTCTTAAATAGAGAAAGTTTGAACTAGACCCTTTACTTCTCAATTATCACTAGAAATTATGAACATAATGGTTGTGACTAGAAGATACATTAGGCATATTAAATCTTAACTAATTTGATTGAATCTCCTGTATCAACAAAATTATTTAAAGAAGAATTTAATCCTATCTTTGAAACTATTGGTAATGCTATGAATACTTGCGAACCTATTACCAATACTACTGCTTTAACTCAGTTGAGAAGTTACTTAGATACTGCTTATGGATATATGGCTATGACAAACTATCCTTAAGAAAGCAGTTTCTTAAGACATATGCCCGCTTGGCCTGCTAATGCTTCTTGCATTCCTATGGAGGCTATAAACTAAAATTCTACTGTCTCAGAACTCTTCTAAGCCATCAAATTATCTACTGATACCTTCTATAATTATGACTAAACTGCTAATTGTTCTGATATCACCTAAGGAGATGATGGTGCTTCTGATAGCGATATGAGCGGATGGAATATTCTTGCTTGTGCAGATATGGTTCTTCCTATGATGTCTAACGGAAAGACTGATATGTTCTATAACCAACCATGTAATCTATAATTCTTAAGCCTAAAACTTAAAAATAATTTATTTCTTATTATTAATTAAAAGGGGATTTCGAATCATATAAATAATTTTGCAATGAAAACTATGGAGTAACTCCTAATTATGATTGGGCTCTTGATTTTTATGGTGGAAGAAATGATATTGAAATGTAAAACTACTCAAAGATTTTCTTCTCTAACGGTATGTTAGACCCTTGGAGTGGTGGTTCACCTACTGAATATCTCAATGAAGATTTGGTAAATTTATTTTTATTTATTTTTTTAAATCTTGAACAAAAATAAAATTAAATATTTAGCCTACTAATTACATGTATGCTGCTGCTCACCACAATGATCTTCGTTTACCCTAAGAAGGGGATCCCGAAAGTGTTATCAAAGGCAGAGAATTAGAAATCCAATATATTAAAAAGTGGATCTAAGAAAAATTGCCTGCTAACTACTTTGCTTAAAATGCTGAATATTGATAATAAAATATATACTCTTTATATGATTTTATAAATGTTTTATAAGTAATTCATCTCAAAACTAACTATAACATTTTATTTATCTCATATTTTAAATAGTTCTAAAAGGCACAATTAATTCCAACCAATCCTAGTTAGTTCAAGGATTTTCTTAATAGTTGCCTGATTTTACAAGTTCTTCAATTTTTTACTATCATAAATCCCAGTTTTATTAAATTTAGAAAATTGGATAAAATCCATGGTAATGCATACATTCTTGTAGTTTGTAAAAGAAATAAGATGTAAAGAGCTTTTTAATTCAATAAAATGATGATATTAAGTTTGATTTTTAAATAATATATCTTTTATTAGCTTAGTATTAATTCTTATAAAATCCATTAGTTATAAAATTTAATTTATTTTAAAAATCCTTTTGAAGCTAAAGCAAGTGTAAGATAAATTTCTATATATAAATATATTAATGAGTGGATGGATTTAATAAGTTCATCAAACAATTTAAATTGAATAATTTTAGCTTTCTCATAGATTTTACCAAATAAAATAATAGCTTACACTTTTGTTACTCCATAAATATTACAATCAGTGAACAAAATCTTTTATTTTCTCAATATTTATTTAAATCAATCACCAGAATTCATAAAAATCTTAAAATAATGCCATTTTATGTTAAGATTTTACCAAAATTTATCACAAAATTGAATTGCTTGAATTATTTTTGTATTTTTATGGATGGTCTTTAATAAACTTTAAAAGCTAACATAATTAATTTACATAAAAGCTTAAATGGATAATTCCTCCAAAGAAATTACATAATTATTAATTTCATAATTTCCTAAATAATTAATCTTAAGTGAAACTAAATGAAATATATTCTTTTTATGGTCTTAGCTTTAGGCTTGTCCTATTGCACTAATGATTATAAAACCTACTACTTTGACTAGAAGATTAATCATTTAAGCTTTGAAATGAATGATAAAACCTTCAAGTAGAAATATATTGTGAAAGATGAATTCTACAGATATGACAAAGGGCCTATTTTGTTTTACTGCGGTAATGAAGGACCAATTGAAATGTTCTATAATAATACTGGGTTCATCACTCATACTTTAGCTAAAGAGTTCAAAGGTTTAGTAGTATATATGGAACATAGATATTTTGGTGAATCATAGCCTTTTGGAGATGTAAAAGAGTCTCTAAAAAAGGGCAATAATAAATATTTAACAACTCTCTAAGCATTGAATGATTACGTAAACTTCTTAAATTGGCTCAAAAATAGCTTAGGTTGCGGTGATAATTAGTGTCCTATTATTGCTTTTGGTGGTAAATTTTTATTAAATAAAAATAAAACATCTTGTTAAATTATTTATATTTTAACATACAAGGATCTTATGGTGGTTTTTTAGCTTCATGGATAAGAATGAAATTTCCTAATGTTGTTGATGCTGCTTTGGCTGCTTCAGCTCCTATTTTTTAATTTGTAAATAGATAGAACTTAAACTAGACACTTTTCTTTTCTATCATTACAAAAAGCTATGAACATAATGGTTGTAATGAGAAGATTCATAAGGCCTACTAAATTTTAACTAATTTAATTGACTCTTCTGTATCAATTTAGCTATTCAAAAACTAATTTAATCCAATTTTTGAAGAAATTGGCTAAGCTATGAATACTTGCTAACCTATAACTAATTCCACTGATTTAACATAATTAAGAGATTATATGGATACAGCTTATGCTTATATGGCTATGACAAATTATCCTTAACCAAGTAGTTTCTTAAGAAGTATGCCCGCCTGGCCTGCTAATACTTCTTGTATATATATGGAAGCTATTAACAACAACTCAACAGTTTCAGAACTTTTCTAAGCTATCAAACTTTCTACCGACATCTTTTATAATTACGATAAACCTGCAAATTGTTCAAATATTAATTAAGGTAATGCTGGAGCCTCTGATGTCGACTATAGTGCTTGGTATATTCTTGCTTGTTCTGAGCTTGTCCTACCTCTTTCTTCAAATGGAATTACTGATATGTTCTATAAAAAATCTTGTAAATTAATAAATAAATTAAAGATATTTTTAATTTTTAATTTTATTTTTATAAGGGGATTTGGAGTCTCTGAGAAAAAATTGTAATGAAACTTACGGAGTAACCCCAAATGAAAATTGGGCTCTTGATTTTTATGGAGGAAGAACTGATATTGAAATGAATAGCTATTCAAAGATTTTCTTCTCAAACGGTATGCTTGATCCTTGGAGTGGTGGTTCTCCTACAGAATATCTTAATGAAAATCTGGTAAAGATTAATGCTTTAATTTAAATTAAAATTAATAATTTTTTATAAATAAAAAGGTTGTGAATAACATGTATGCTTCTGCTCATCATAATGATCTTCGTTTACCACAAGAAGGTGATCCAGAAAGTGTTATTTAGGGAAGAGATAAAGAAATAGAATATCTGAAAAAGTGGGTATAATATAAGTTACCTAAGAATTATTTCAATGAAAAGGCTGAATATTGATTGATTGAGATAAAGATAATTATATAAAAATAATATAAAAGAATGAAAAAATAAAGATGATACTGAAGTATTTATATATGGAATTAAATTAAAAGTTAAGTTAAATTGTATGATTAATTTAATAATCTTAAAAGAATTTATTGCTCTTAACATTTTTACTTAAATCAATATTAAAGGTTATAATAATTAAATACATAAATTAAAATTAATTAAGTTTAAATATTTACTTACAATTATAAGAATTAATAATAAATAATGAAAGATGATAAATTAATTAATTTTATAGAATGCAAACTAACTAATTTGCTTGCTTGCTTACTAAGCTAATAACATAATAACAGAGAAATAAACTCTATGAAAAATCTTTATAAATATTTACAAAAATAATTAATATTTTTTTTAAGGTGTAGAAAGTACTTTATTGTATTATTTTTCAAAATTTAATTTCCATTTAGTTTTACTACTTTAAAAAATATTTCATTTTTTATTTGCAGATTATCTTAATTTTTATAATCTGAGAATTTCTGTTTCCATTCTTGTCTTTTCCCTATTTTTATAAAATAACATATTAGTATAAATAAATTATCTTGGTTAATTGAAATAATTACTTCTATGCTAATTCAATCTAATTTTTCTCAATTAATTATCTGTCAAGCCTAAAAGTACTATCACTTCCTAATAATTAGGTATCAGATTACCAAAGTTCGCAATTTTCATCAATTCTCCATATTAATTTACCATCAAATTAAATATGAGAAAGCCAATTACCACTTCCTTTAGAAATACAGGCTCTTAAATCTTCATCGTCTCCATCACCTGCATTGGGATTTATTTTAAATATTGAAATATCAACTGAGTCTTTTTCTACAACAGCATCTTATTTCTTTTTAGCTCCTCCAAATAAGGATGTGATTTTATTAGAAATTTTAGCAATATGGCCTTCAGACTTTAATGATTTGTTTTAAGTAATTAATAAATTTAAATTAAATAATAAATAAATTACCGAATAATTGAAATTGATCTCAGCAACTAAATTGTGTTTCTTATTAATTACCTCTACCTTTCCTTTATAATGTAAAACTCTATCACCCATAATGAGACCATCAATATACCTATTTTAAATTAAAATTATTTTCAAATATTTATTTTTATAAAATTTAAATTTTACATTTCCACAAGAGAAGCAACAATTTTATTGTCTTTAAATTCATATATTTATTCTCCAAGACCTCTTCCTACCATAGAATTAAGATTTTTATTCACTTATACTTTAACCTATTGCAAATATTAAATCATTCCAGAATATTGATAAGATAAAAATTGAAAATTACTTAGTGAGGATGATAAAATCTATAGCAGTTGTTTGGGCCAATTAAAAGAATTTCAGCAGTAGGAGGATTTTCGTTAACTTATTCGGCATAGAATTTAGTACCATCTTTCTTCTAAAGCTTTTTAGGATATAAAAAAAATAAGGATACAAATGATAAAAATTTATTTAAATACTTGTATAGTCTCACCCAAGCGAGGTTCTAATGGGGCTTTAGTAAATAAGATACCAGAGTTAGTATGTAATCCTGAAATCTATTTGGTGATAACAATTTGTTTTAATTTTTAAATCCTAAATTTATTATTGATATTTACTATATGAGCACAAATAAATTGCATTTATTTGAGTGGGTCACTATTAGCGGCTTCTTTTAAAAAATCTGTACTAACATGATCACTTTTTTTTATTGTAAAGTTATTAGAAATCATAAGTTAAGATTTAAAAAATAATTTTACTTTGCAATGCATTCAAGAAAGCCTATTTATTTGCACATGGCAGCTGGTCTAGAGATAGACATGATATTATTTATCTCTCCTTTAATGATTTTTGATCCAAGTTGTTTCAACACGCTAATGATGATAGATTTAACACTATTGTCTTCTACATAATTCATTTTGAAGCCACCTAATTTATTTCATTAATAAGAAAGTTCAACTTACCTGTGAAAAAAGAGTGAAATCATTTTATTACCTTTAGGATATCTGCACTTGTGGTAAGGGTAAGCCTTTCCTTCTTCAAAGTTTTCGTATTTGTCCATTCTTATTTGTCTAAGTGAATTTGCACCTGAATCTAACTTTTTTAATTAATTTTTGTTTTTCCTTTTCTTTAATAATATTATTAACTTTAATAATATTATGAATCACCGGTTTACTTTTTGAAATCTGATAGGTCTTATATTTGATTAATTTGTTAAGACAATTCAAGTAAGAAAAAAATCCAATTTTTAATTTTATAAGGCTTACATTAGCTGATTTGATTTTCTTCCCTAAACTTTAGATGTTTCTAATGAATAAAGGTATATATTTATTTGAATTTAGCTCATGTTAATTGAATAATTTATTAATTATACTATTCTACAAACTAAAACTCCCACAAGAACTCTTATTTCGTACAATGTTGTAGTACTATAGATCTATTATAATATTATTAACAACTAAACTTAAGGAAGAACAAATTTAGTTTTCTTCTAAATACTCCACGATGATTAGATTTATTTATTTAGTAAAATCTAACTAAATCAACAATGAAATATCTACAAAAATGAAAATATGAAATATTAAGAAAATTATAATGTATTATTAATGACTAAGTTTCAAATTGTTAAGTTAACTCATCTTCTATAAAAATATATTTTAAAATTAAGAAAATTAAATATAAAAACAGTAAATTATTATTAAATTAGTCTATCCCTATAAATACAATAGAAAATAAACAATTAATAATGTAAATTATTTCTAAATTTATAAAATCAAATTGTAATAAAATTCAATAAAATGACTGAAATTATCCTACTAAATACATTTATTAAAAGTAATTATTTTATTCATTAATAAATTAATAAATTATTAAGTTATCTTGTTATATTTTTTATTTTCACCTTTTATCTTATAATATTTTATTTTATTTAATTTAATTTTAGTTTATTATTTTTTTAAATTGTTATTTAATATATTATATTAGTATTTTTTAGGACACTTTCTTTTTTCATCATATTTTTCATAATTGGTTGGTTATATATTTTTTAATTTTCTAAGGATTTGTTTAGAAATTTTGAAAGAAGGGATGATCGTTAATCAATTAAGATTAATTGAGTCTGCGAAGAATTAATAAGAAAGATATTAGTTTTTAATAAGAGGAGATATATAATAAAAGGATAGAGATGTTTGTTTTAAGATCAAATCAGAAGAATATTTTTAATAAGGGTTTATATATATTATAATAGGTTTATCCTAAGAGCTTAAGAACTTAAGGTAAATTTTTTAAATAAAGAAAGTAATGGGTTGAATTTTTTGATTTATCCTGTAGGTAATACTTAAAAAAGTTAGAATGTTTCTATTTGTATAATTGCTATAAAGTGGATTAAAAGACCCTTTAATGGAGATTAATCACCATAAAGAGTTTCTTCTACTACAAACTGAAAATAAAAAAGGTATTAATGATATTCATTAAATTGTGCTCCATTTTTTAACAATTCAGTTTTCTTTGTATAGAATGAGTTGGGGTAAAAACTTTTGTTTTAGAAAACATCCATTACTTTATCAAGTATCCCTTGCTTTTGTTATTTGCTTTGTTTCTTGTTAATAGTATCTGTTAATTATTAATAAATTATTAATAGATTTCCTTTAATCCTACATTTTAATTAATTAAGAAAAATCCTTTAATTTTTATTATTATAATTTATTTCATTTCATATGAAGATATTCAGTTTTCTTCAATATTCAATGTAATTACACAAAAAAAATTAATGGGATTTATTTTTAATTAAAAAAAACAAAGAGATTGAAACTATAGTTCTTAGAAGTCTATTTAATTCAAAGGGGGAAATTATTATTTCTTTCATAATTTAAATTTTTACAAAAAATCTTATAAATGAAAAAGATAAAAAACAAAAAGAAAATAAATTCTATTGAAGCTATCATCAATAAATAGAATGTGATTAGTTTTTAAATTCTCTATTTTACTATTGAATCTATAATAGATTATGTAATTAGAGATGGTAGTTTGTTTGCTAGAACAAATTTAAAATATCATCAAATTAAGTTTTTAAAAACCCGCATCTGATTAGATTGTTGTGACTCCAATTCCAGAAGTTTTTGAATTAATGATATTTTAAATTTGATAATACATTCAAACGATCCCGGATCCCTTCGTTACAATTCTTTTCTTACCCAGCGCTTCTTGAATTAAGTTAAATAGCTAGATATTGAGATACATAGAGCATCATCATCTTGAGAGTCGAGGTTCTTGAGGAAATGAGGAAAGAGAGAAAAAAAGAAAGAAAGAAAAATAAGAAAGAAAAAATTAAATAAATAAATAAAAGAAAATATTAAAATTAATTAATATCGAATAAAAAATATTAAAATAAATAAATAAAAAGAAATAAAAAATGAATTAAAAATAAAGAGAAAATAAAGAGCAAAACAAAAATAGAAATGAAATGAAATAATAGCAAATAAATCAAAAGAACTAGATAGAATATATTCATTTTTTTTCCTGCTTAATTACATAAAATTAAAATAAGTTTCATTCCTACTATATTAATAAATCATAATTCTTTAATTTTGAAAGTATGCTCAACTTCCTCTTGTAATTATTAATCTAACTTAAAATATACATTAAAAATATCTATTTTTCATGAAGATATTGAAATTAAAAAAGAGCTTAAAGTTGTGATAAATTTATAAATATGCTTTCAAAAAGTAAAACTGAAGGATTGAATTATAATTTTAGGTTTTAACTAAAAAAGATGCATACTTGATATATAGATAGATATTGTATAAGTTTACGAAAGATGAAAATGATAACTATGGATGGATGGATAGATTAATATATATAAAGAAATTAATAATTAATATTAAATGGTTAATTAGCTTGTTATAACAATTAATTCATTATGAGAAGATATATTCCTTTTTTTAAGCTTCTTTTTTTATTCGCTAAGACAGCATGGTTTATATAATAGTGAGGAGAAATATATTCTTTCTCTTCACCAAATTTAATTAGTTATTTGAAATATAAATAAACCCCTGCTATATTTCTTTCAGTCATCCAAATCGTCAAACAAATCTTTCTAAATTTAGAAAATTACAAATTTTTAATTAATTATATATTTATACTCTAAAAAAATGCTTACATCATTTATTAAATCATCAATATCTCTGTCCAATGAGTTGGGGGGATTAAGCTTATTATCCAAAGCTAACTTAAGAGCTTCTTAGAAAATTTTAACTACATTTGTACCATCAGCTGCAGAAACAAAATAGAAAGGCAAGTTATATTGAGCTGCAAACTTAAATTACTTATTGGTGACCTTACGATCAGCTGTATTTTTAATAAATAGAAACCAATTAGTTATTTTTAGAATTTTCAAAAAAATTAAAATTAATATTACCATCAATCTTATTAGCAATCAAAATGCAAGGAATATCGGGACAGTGTTCCTTCATTTCAGTATACCACTTTTTAAGGTTCAAATAAGTGATTTTTCTTGTAATATCAAAAACTAAAATGCATGCGTTTGCTTAGAAATAATAAGAAGCATGGAGAGTCTAGAATTATTCTTGACCTGCAGTATCCCAAATATCTATTATTGCATAATTTAATATTTAAACAGGGAAACTAGAGGTTTAAAACATATTAAATAACTATGTTATTAGTATTCCTACATTTTTCAAATATAATAATTTACCTATCTTATATTCCTTATCATCAATATTTGTGACATGACGATACATAGTTAATGCGTAAGTGGACATGTTTCTCTCTTCGCTTATTATTACAAAAAATAATTTATTATACAAATTCAGGATGTAGGTGAGATTGAGCTTTTAAAAATTGCATATATTTGAAATGATCTTATGTATTACTAATCATCGAGCAAGAATCTTTCAACGAGCCTATTAATTTAATAATTAAATGATTAATATATTACTTAAAATGAAAGATGAAAATATTCAATAATTCAAAGTATTATAATCGCTTTCAAATTCTTACTTGGATTTTCCAACAGCAGAGTCACCTAATAAAATGATTTTCAAATCACAAGGAGAAAATTCCTTGGCATCATATTCCTTCACTTACTTCTTAGTTTTATCCATTTTTATCAAACAATCTCTCAAACAGCTTTATTATTTTGTCTTTAATTTTTATATTTTTTAATTTTTCTTTATTTTATTTTTTTTGATTTTTTCTCTTTATTTCAAGCATCGTTTCGCTCGCTTCTAAGATTGTTGTTTTTCTCATTTTTTCTTTTTAGAAGGAGCATTTTTAATTTTTTTTAAAATGTAAAGATGTAGGTCTTTCCATCTATTTTTCTCTTTTCTATGGTTAAATTAAGAATGAAATTCTCAATGGATTTTACAAACACATGAAAATGTTTTGAATAATTAATTTTCGCATGCTTAAAAATATGAGATATCAGGCTTTATTTCTGTTAATAAATATTAGATATGTTTTAATCAAAACTTTAAATAGTTCTTTCTTTTTTATTAAAATTCCTTCATGCTTTATTTGTGGCTAAAAAATAATAGATTGGATTCTCATTTCTTAACTGATTTAAATATCAAAATTATTAATTGACATTTAATTATGTGGTGAATTCTTTATTTAAATAGTATTTTCAAAAACTTAACGACAATATTAAAGAATGATGCAATGAATAATGAATGAATGAAAGAATAGTATTTATAAGCAAACAAATCCTTTTGAATATATAAGTAAATAATTAAATTTTATGTATTAAGTAAATTAAAATTAAGTTTATATTCTGACAAAGTAAGTAATTTATCATTTTATAATTTGTTAGCTTTAATGAAGTAATAATTCTAATTTTCTTAATATTTAAGTTTATTTTATTCTTCTTCTTTTAATTATATCTTATTAATTTTATTTCTAATCTTTTTTAGACGTTATATTTGGTTTTCATTTAAGTTTTAATCAATCTCTCTTATTTGTTTTTCTTTTATATTTTCCTATCTCCTTTTATTCTTTTTATTTTAATATTTAATCATCTTTCTTTTTATTTTTTCTTTCATTTTTTTATTATTTAAAATATTTTTATAATCTACTCATCAATCTTATCTCTCAACTTAAATTATTAGAAAATTTAATAAAAATGTTTATTGTGTCTTCTTCTTCTTCCTAAGTACCTAATTTTTTATTTTTTTAATGGAGAAAGAATTTTGTATGGCATTGAGAATGAATGTTTTTGATCTAACCATTTGCTAAAAAGCAAAATGATAGTTCTTTATGAATGGGATATTTTTTCAGATTGATTTTTTCGTGGGATTGGAAGGTTGACTAACAAGAAGGTTTTTATTTGATGTTTTAAATCATGGTGCGGTATTCTTGTAGTCTAATCCAGGAATAAAAAACTTGGTTTCAATCTGCTTCCTCACTTATCATAAGATCTATCTCACTTATTTTTCTTTTAATTATTAATTAATTATTTCAGTATTGATTATTAAAGATTTCAAATCAAAATTAATTCAAATTTTAGATGAAAAAAATTAATTAAACAAGGGTATTTTCCTATAATAAGAAAAATCAGTTAAAAATAGATTTGTGGAGGAGATTTGAAACAAAAGATAATATATAGATCAAAATTGATAGAAACAAAGAAATATATTAAAAGATGAGGAAGGAGATGAGGATAGATTTTGAATTGAATATCAAAATATATATAACAAAATTCAAAACAAAAAAAAATGGACCAAACAATATTTAAAAGTATACTAATTTAAAGCCAAAAATGTTATTAACTAATTATTGCCTTGCATTTATTAATAGGAAGGAAGCCTTTAATTCTTCCTTCATAAGCTAAATGATTATTGATTGATATATGAATAAAAATAAATTGATTCGAGATAAAGATGATAATAGTATTATTTTATAGATTGCTGAAAATGTAAGAAGGATAAGAAGTATATCTAAAGTACTTATATTCCCTTTAATACATTTAATTTCATCATCTAAACAATTATTCCCCATTATAATAATTTATGAAATTTGCAATGATTATTCTTTGTTTAAAAAGTAGTAATTATTAATTTTGAGGATATTTATTTACTTTTCGAGCATTTCTACATCCTACACATTATCTGCTAGCACTATTATGAATAATAATTTATTTTTATTCGAATTTCTATACTAATTCACTAAATGGTAGTGTAGTTTAATAGAATTTAGATATATGTCCCTTATAGTCTATAATCCAAAATAATTATCTGACTATCTAGCTAACTACAATAAAGCAGGTCCTTAGATTGCTGTAATTACTAAGCCAGTATTTAATTATAGTTTTTATTGGACATATACTGATACTAATAGATATTATTATATATATATGATATGAATGATTAATATTTGATAAAGTTAATAATTAGCAAGGTGGAAATTAAGACAAAAGAGATAAAAGAAATTAAGGGTATTGGGTGTATTTAGATGAGTATATGCAGCAGTATTAAATCTTCCATTTCTTTGTAAGTTTATGATAGAGCTAGTTTATTGAATGAATGAATGTTTGATTGATTTATTTATTGGTGGCTATTATTGATTTGTGTTTATTTATTTTATTATTTGAAAGAGAGTAATAGGTAGATCCTCCTTTCAATCAACTACAGCAGCATTCGTTTGATTATATAGGCTTATTATTTTAATGATTTTTAGGATCAATAGGGAAACTATTGGTATTATCTGGATTTGTATTTTTAGACCATTCTTTAGTTTATATGCTATCGCGATAAATTGCTATTTTTATTTAATAAATAATTTAATTATTTTACTAATCGCTAAATATAAAAAACTATTCTTACATTCAATCAGAGTCTAGAATGACTCCTTAACATTTTTGCCACTTACGGCACTAGTTTCTTCATAAATTAAATTGTGTTTCTTTGCAAATTCTATTACTTCTTACTTATCTACTTTACGCTATGAAGGGTCTTATTCAACTAAATCTAATTTATTACCAATCAACATAATTTTAATACCTTCTTCAGTGTGATTTTCTATTTCTGATAACCACTTCTTGGTGTTTTTAAAAGATTCAAGTTCAGTTAAATCGAAGAACAAAAGAGCTCCTACACTCTTACGATAATGGCTATTAAATAATAAATGAAATAATTAACATTCCCCTAATTTTATATGCCTTCTTATTAGCTTTGTAATGGAAATCAATTAAGGAACTATAATATCTTAAATTTTATTTATCATATAAATTCTATTACGCTACAGCAATAGACTTGTATTTTTCTGATCCAGCTATATAATTTATATATGAAAAAAAGTTATGGATGAAAAGAATTAATAAAAATTATATCAATTAATGTACAGAACAAATAAAATCTGTGCAAAAACCATTATTTTTTTACATTAAATTCAAAAAATGTTCTAAATAATGAGAGAGCACTTGACATAATTATATTCTGAAATTGTTTAAATTAAGTAATTGATTACACATATCCCAGATTTAAGCTTTTACAATACCTTCTCCTCCTTGCAGTAAAACTTATTTTGATAAATATTCTACTCCAATAGTGGGCATGGGACTCTTTGGAAGAACTCCCTTTATATATCTAATAATTAACAAAGAAGTAAGAATTCTAATTATCCTAAACATTTATGAATGATTTTTTGCAAAACATTTGTTTGGCAATCAATCAATAAACTTTGATATAGCATTGATGCAATTAAAAATGTAGTCCAAATATTTACCTAATCAAGAAACTTGTTTTTCCAACGCGAGGATCACCTACCATGATAACTATTTTGTTATTAAATGGATGGATGAAGTGCATGAATATAACTCAAACTAATATACTTTTATAAAGATAATCATGGTTCTCTTTTTTTGATGCCATTTTATATTTGCAGACTGATTGATATCTATTTTTTGATGCTGATTGTTGCTTTCTTCTTTATTTTAAATCTAAAATGCTTCTTCTTTTTCTTAAAATGATTGATATGTTTCTTTCACTATTATCACCTTTTATTCTTTATTTAATAATTTATTTCTTAATATTTCCTTTATTACAAATTTTTCTTTTCTTTCTTTGTCTTCATGCAATCACAAATTTTAATTATTCGATTTTCAAGTGTGTGTATGAATTCATTCAATTTTCATTGCTTTAAACTTGTATGATTGTTTGCATGCTTAATGATTGATTGACTTCTCGCTTGTTTGTCCTTGCTGCATAAATTATTTAATTTAATTTTCTCTATTACTTTCTATTGGAAAAATTCAAAAATTGTTCATCAAGAAACACAACTTTTAGATTTAGAAATAATTTATACACTACATGCTTTATTTTATTTCATCCTGATTGCAAATATTTTCAAAATTTTACTAACCTAATTTCCTTATTGGATATTAAAAAAAATTAATTATGATGAGTGTTAAATCTCATTAAAATTAATATTAGATTAAATTTAATATGAGATATTTTTGTATTTTATCATTGATAAAATTTTCATTTTTAAAAATTTATTTTATTTTTCAAATTTTAATTTATTATCCAATTATATTTACCAGTTATTAAAAAAATTCATAATAAAAAGTAAATAAAAATTACACTAATTAATTAGCAATTAAGTCTAATAAAGTTATTGTTTCATCAGATATTAATTCATAATAGAATTTCTTGCTTGCTTTTTGATTAACTAACTTTATTTAAATTGTCTATGAATTTAAAGTTATATTTATAATATTAGAAAATTTGTAATTGATCAATTCCTTTAGGAAATCTGTAAAGAAATTAATTTGATGTTAGCAATGGTTTATTTTTTTAAATAGATTTTTATTTGAGTTCATTTAGTTGAAGTAATTAGATTAAATTTAAGATTTTTAGTAAAAAAAAAGAAAGAATGATCACAATTTAATATATATTTTAAATTCTTTTAATCAAAATATCTAATTATTTCATATTTTGATTCTCCTTTAAAATAGTTTTTTTAAAAAATAAATATTTAAGTTTATAAGCTATTTTCAGAATATCAAAAACCAAATAGAAATAATGTTATAACATCATATATTATTAACTTTGATTATAACGATTGTATAAAGATTTGGTGATTGGATGGTAATTAATAATTTCAATTGCAGATCATGCCAATCATATTATGATATGAATGGTATTATCAATCATTATTAATAATTAAAATATCTCCAAGACTACTAACTTTGCTCAATTAAAAATACAATTCCTAAAGATTAAAAACTTAGAAGCTTTGTATTTGTTAAAATAATATCCTGAAAGAAAATATTAAATGTAAGAAAATGACTTAGATATATTAGGATTTAGGGATTATGTATTTAGTCACAAATTCTAAACAGAGTAAACTATTATGATGGAATATGAAGAGGGAAAATTAAAGAATCTCATGCTAGATCCAGATTAAGTTAAAATGTTTGCGGATAGAAAGTAGATTCTAGATTCATTAGATGACCCATTTATAAAAATAATAGATGTTAATGTTTCTTCTTTAGGAGAAATGTTTGAATGTTTTGATACCAAAACTCAAGAAACTATGATATTAAAAATATATTATGATGAAGCAGAAGCTTAATTTAAGAAGGAGTTAGAATTAAATGATACTCTTCGTAAATTGAGAGTGTAGGTTACTCCTGGAATCAAAGAAGAAAATGTAAAAAAGAATGCATTATTTTTGAACTTTGGACACTGCACATTGGAAGACTATGATAAATTTAGAGATAGAGAGTTTTAAGAAGAAGAAATTTTATATATTCTTAATTGTATTCTTTCTTATGCCTATGTTATGAAGCAATAAGATATCTATCATGGAGATATCCATGCAGGAAATGTTGTCCTCAAGCAATTTTCTAAATAAAAGATAGATGCTAATAAATATGCTATATTCCTTGTTAATTGCTAAGGTCTCAACAGTAAATAAAGTGAAGTTTAATTCTAAGAAAAAAAGGATGATTCTAAAAATTATTATAATAAGGATCCAGATAT
The DNA here is from genome assembly GCA_000260095.1 of Tetrahymena borealis. Classification (NCBI taxonomy): domain Eukaryota; phylum Ciliophora; class Oligohymenophorea; order Hymenostomatida; family Tetrahymenidae; genus Tetrahymena; species Tetrahymena borealis. The sequence goes on from AHAN01001180.1 coordinate 62,157, forward strand.
AACCTTCAAGAAATTGTAAGGGATTGAAATTGATAGTAGCGATTTAGAAAAGAATGAATTGTGGTGTATTGCAAAAATGATATTATAATTAATCTCTAGAGAAAATAGCATCAGAAATGATTTAGGGATCATTTAAGATATGCTGAATGTAATTAAATATTGATCAATTTATTATTAAAACTACTCTAAATTTTCATTTTCATTTTATTATAAAATAAATAGAATTTGAAGTAAAAGAATAAATATAATAACTTAATTGAAATATTAGAAGGATGCTTTGGTATAAACTAAGTGAGATATGTTAAGCTAACTCAGATTCTTGATCACATGCGAGAAAAATACTAAAGAAACCCAGATCTTTATAGCGATTGTATTATAGATTAGGAGAATATTGTTTTTGAAATGAATGAACGAAGAATAGAGGGCTATCTCAAATCTAGTAAAGTAGCCCTCAAAATTGTTAATAAATATTATGATTGGGGAATGTACTAAAGAGGCCTTGAAGTATTAGAGGATTTATATACTTAAAAAGCAGAGGCATTTAATCAATCTTACAATTTAGATAGAGATTTTGTATAAAATGAGGAGTTGTAATTTGATTCTGGATAGAATTGTATAATATTTTTATTGAGATTCTATTATTGCTTATATTTACATAAGGCTGGATTAACTGATAAATCTTTTGAAGTGCTTAAAGAAATATAATAAATGATGAAATAGCAACCACCAACAGTGGAAACTAAGGAATAATCATTATTAATGGCTATATTATATTGTGAAAGTTTAGCGATTAATGGTATCTATACTAGCTTCGAATAAATGAAAAAGACTCTTTAAAAATATGAAAAATATTATTCTAATGAAAAATCATAATTAGCCACCGAGTTTGCTTACAAAACTTATGAAACAATTAAACTTGTAACAAAAGTTTTAACATAGAAAGAGTGGTATGAAGAAGGGTTCTTCTTAGTTTATGAATCAATCAATTTTTCTTAAAGTTATATCAAAGATGATTTTTCCAAACTCACTCTAGACTCTAATTATTGGTAAGCTGCTATCCTTAAACTTCTTTCAGGTAACAATTTAATTAGTTTCTTGATTTCATCTATCTAAAAATATTTTATCAAAATGGTTTTTATGAATAAATTTATAGGAAAATACGAAGAAGCAGAAGAATATGTTGCAAAAAGTTTAAAATTAGATAGTTAGAATGATTTAGAAAAGAAAATGACTCTTGCAACAATTTATTTTAAATAGGGCAAGTTTACCGAATCCTCCAAGGTATTTCGATCAGTTGATGAATTCTAAAGAAAGAGAATGAATATTGAAAAAGGAGTTGTAATTCTCTTTTGTGCTATTTCAATGGCTATAGAGGGTTCTTATTTAAGTGCCAGCGACTATGCAAAAAGGGCATTTAAATTTTTGAAAGGAGAAGACAATGAACTTCCTCATTGTATGTCTGTACTTGGATACATAGAATTTTTTTAATAAAATTATAAGCAATCAATACAATGGTTTGATAAAGCAGTTCTTCTATTTAAATCAAGATAACAAAAATACTAAATGGCTTCGAATCTTGAAATGGTTGGGTTTGTTCATCAATAGCTCAAAAATTATGATTCTGCTCTAAGTAGTATTAAAGAAGGTTTTGAATAGAAAAAAGCTCTTATAGATTCTGGTAAAGATTTATAGGTAAAAGATCTTTAATAGAAAACATCCTCAAATTAATAATTCTGATTATCATTTTTTTAAAATAAGGATGATCTAGCGGATTAAATAAATGGGTGGTCTATTGTTAACTCTCATTTAAATAATTTAGAGAAGTCCATTCATTATGGAGAGGAAGCTCTTGATGTTTTGGTATAGAGTCTTTAACACAGGAGAACAGCTATTCAATATGAATTTTTAGCTAAAATATATTGGAGGTAGACCTAAAAAGGAAGAGCAATTTAGAATCTTTAGAAGTGTTTAGCAACGATGAATTTAGTGAGAGAGAAAGAAGATGATTATGAGATTAGCTGTATTAACTATTTATTATCAAAGATGTACTATGAGGTAGAATAATTTGATTCAGCACTGTACCATATCTGTAAAACTGTTGACATTATGTAAGATCTATATGAAAAGCATAATAAAACGGAATAGTTTATGTATTAAATCAAACTGGCTGTAGAGCTCTTTACTAAATTGAAGAAATTTAAAGATGGACAAAAATATCTAGAATTTTTACTCAAAGTTATTGATCATAATCAAAATTAGCCTAATTAAAAGAAAATAAAAGTAGATATTCCTTCAACTTTCCTTCAAATATCTCTCTTCTATGCCTCTATGGGAGATAAAAAATAAGGCCTTCATTTTGCTAAAAGTGCTTATAACCTTCATAAATCCTTAAATCCTAAAGGAGATTATTAAAATAAAATACACATTCTTAACAACTTAATCAGCATTTAAATTAGCTTAGGGTAAATTGGGGAAGCAGAGTTGCTAAAGATGGAATTAAATACTATTAAAAGACTAAGCACATAATTAAACGTTTGATACACCACACCTATTCCTCTCATTCACCAATATTTCAAACTATCAGATTTTATAAACTAAATTCTTCTAAATTAAACAAAACCTGCAAAATAGAATTTTATCTTTAAAACTTAATTAATTTTAATTGTTATATATATTATTACTATCATTTAGGACAGAAAGAGCATTTCTTTAATCATTTATTAACTCTCAAAGGTCAAATATTTATGTTACCGAAATTTAATAAATCCCTTATAATCAATAAAATTTCTTTAAATTTTATCTTAAGATTATAAAAAAATGTAAATACTATTATTTGGAATAGTATTTATTTTAAATCAAAATTAATCTGTATTGATTTAGTATCCATTAAAGAACTTTTTAATTTCTATTTTTTCCGCCTTTATTTTTTAACTAAGCCTAGATAGAATATATTCAAAATATCTAATAAGAAAAAAAGCAGATTTGTCCACACAGAAATAATAAAAGCATTTAAAAAAATAAGAAAGAAGGAATTGAAAAAATTTATAAACCAATAAATAAATATAACAATATCTGTTTTTGTTTTTGATCACTATACAAATAAAGCAGTTAAATTGAATATACTTAGTCTCAAATATGAGTGAAATGTACCTTGATCGTCCTACATATATGGATAGTGATGAATCTAGTGATTCCTCTTATTAATGCTCTTCCTAAAGCTTAAGTTCCTTTTCATCGCACTCCTCCACTAAGGATTTTTTTAATATGGAAACTCGCGAAGATAGCTTTTTAGAGAATATGTATCATTTTGTTAGAGAGTGTTTAAGCAATCAAGAATTAATGACAAGACTTAAACCTAAATAAAATGGCTTAAAATTAAAGAATAAGCAGGTTTCTGTTGAGTAAAATTAATAAAAATCACTAATAAGTTCAAAGTACATTAAAAAACCTGCTTATGAATCTAAAGTCTAAAAAATGTTTGATCCATTAGAAATTCTATAAACAAATAAATTTTAAATTGCTTTCATTATTATTTCAATAGTAATGATTGTTTTAAGAGGATAGGATTTAAATAATTTGTACAAAGAAAAGAGCTTAAAGGCTTGCTTAGATACAAATACTTATATTGTTAAAGAAATGTAAGATTGCATGAAAAGAGTAAATTCAGGAGAAACAAGCAAGACTTTCATACAAACAATCTTGATTTTCTTTTTTGATTATAACTAATTGTTTTATTTAGCTATTATTTCTATCGCACTCTACACTCTCATAAAAAATATCTCCTCTACATACTCTATCAAATCATTCTCAGATTATCTACAAAAATACTAAAGAATACACAATTTAAATTCAGAATCTAAGGTTAAATTAAGTGAATTAAAAGATGTTTATCTCTTAAAACAATCCTAAATTAATCAAAACAACCCTCAAAGCTATATTAATGAGCATCCTAAAAATAGAAGCTTCAGTTTATTTGGAATTTCATTCAATATGAACATGTTCTTCTTTTAAAAGTAAAAAAACAGAAAAGCCATTTGAATAAAGCATTTAAAGATAATTTTTATCATAGCTATTCTTTAAAAATCTATCTTATAGAATTAAAGGTTATTTTTCAAAGATAATTTCCTTTGCTGAATCACCAATTAATTGTTGCCAACATTTACTATCTTCAAAAATTATAATAATTAAACTTAATTGCTTTTATAAATTTTTCTTTTTGAAATTTCTCATGGAGAAAAGGTAAGAATTGAAAGTAAAAAGAAGAGAAATAATAACTTACAATATTTAATGAATTGATAATATATATAATTATAATTAGAAATAAGTTTATTTGAAAATATCAAACAAAATGTATCATTTTGTGTTATTACTATATAATAGTACTCTATTATTTAGTCATTTTAGTTTATTTTTATTAAAACATTTTCATTTTATAAGTTATCAAGTATAATTATTATTTTTTCTTTTAAAAAGCTATGTCATTAAAAGACTATAATAGCAATTAAGTTATTACTTTATAAAAATAAAATTAAAATATAATAAATTTTAATTAAAAAATAAAATATTTAAGTTATTTGGATTGTTATCGATATTTAAAATGAATATTTTTTTAAAGAATAAAAATCTATTATATGAAAGTAATTTAGACACATTCTTTTGAAATACAAAAGGTTTATTTACTAAAGATAAAAATCAAGTATTATTTAATATAAATATATATTATCTTCTTCAATTCATTTCATTTGTATCTTCATTTCATTCACTTTTCTCAATGTTTCTATGTCATTTCTTTACCAGCAACAATACCAAAGTCAATTAATAAACCAATTAAACCTCCAAAAGAAGCTGTCATAAATATTTAACCAGGAGACTTTTATCCTTGTACGGCACCATAAATAAGTCCTCCTAATACGCCACTTAGACTTAAAGTATCTACTAAATTTTATCCATCGTTTTTGAGAATTCTAAATGCTCTAGATTGGTTTTTTTAAAGGACAGATGAAGATAATCTATCATAACACATTTTATTTATAATTAGAATCATAGGAATGATACCATTTCTTGCGTATCTACCAACTCTTTACCAATTAAAACTCTTTTCAGTCTTTGAGTAGTACATTTTGTATAAGTTTATAATAGTACCACTAAGAGAACCTAAGAAAAGGCCTGCTTATAAACCTTTTAGGGTACAGTGAGCATAAACTACTGGATGAGGGTTTTCAAATTCTATAGGCTTAGAAGGAAGAGTAAAGAGATAGTTCAAAACCATTTAAATTGTGCGTTGGAATGTTTAATAGATTTTTTAAGAATTACTTTTATGGATTAGTAATTGATTACTTTTTATTAAATTTAAGATTGATTTTTTGTTTATATTGAAATAACATTTAATATCTATTAATATATAAAGAAGTATAATTTGTAAATCACCAAAAAAGCAATATAAATTTTGATGAATACTGATAATTATCATCATAATCTATAACATTTATAATCAAGTTTATAAGTAGAGTATAAATTCTGTTAGAGATTATATAATGAAAAGTCTTTCTTGAATATTCTTTTTATTGTTTTTTTTATCCTCCATAAAATAATATTACTTCAATATGACATAATAATAAGCAGATTTAAAAATCTAAAATAGAAAATACTTTAAAAAATTATTTAAAGTTAATACTAAAATGAATTATAGAACATTTTAGTGAATGATTAACGAGAATAAAGTAAGATTGATTCTATTTTATGATTAATAAAAATATAATTTTCATTTTTTCATCATCTTTTTATTGTTTGTTTCTAGAAAAAGTATTTAATTTTCTACACCTGAAATAAAATAAAACTTTCATTTTTATTCTATTAAAAAGGTAATACTTATTTTTAAAAAATGAAAATAGATAGTAAACATATTATTTGAAATTACAAAATAATAGGGAGAAATAAATATCCTTAACATGCAAATACAAATAAATAAAATAATAATTAAAAATATAAAAATCATTTGCTTTCATATTAGTTTGTTGCATTTGTATTAATTGGTATCCTAAACTTTTCTTATCCAATTTATTCTATGATAGAGTTAAAACAATTTAGTATTAATTAAATGAGAAAGTATTTTGTAATGTTAGATTATATAATCACAAAGAAGCAATTGTCCAATAATAATATCTATCTTTAACAGAATAACAGAAAAGATAACTTAGCTAAGTCTAAAATCTATTATTTTATTTACAAATTTATAATTTAACTTTAAAGGAATTAGAATGAAGCAGATTCATTAATATTTCATTACCTTATAAATTTGATTTATGGATATTAGATATTTTTTGTTTGTGTTTGTATGTTTGTCTGTTTGTTAGTTAGTTTGCTTGGAGTAGGAATAAATATTACTTTTGCTTATATGAATGCACCAATAACTATATTTATTATTATAATATGTAAAGAGAGTGGTTATTAAATAACTTAGGGAGAAAAAGAAAAAAATATTTATCTAAATTCATATCTAATATCACCAAATAATTGGTTAGTATTCTATTTAATACAAAATCCTAGTCTTAAATGAATAGCATTATTAGAAGAAGTAACACAATAACTCCAAATTTTAATTTAAATGATTCCAGCCCTATTTCTTATCAAAAGAAGTAAAAGTTGGAGACTCTTCATGCAGAAATCTAAGGAGAATAACTATCTAAGTTTACAAAGTAGTACCGCCATATTGTGAGATAGGAGTCTTAAATAAATTCTCCTACTCACCACAATGAATAAATCTCAAATAATCATAATATTCATAATAACGGGTTTCAATCAAGATAAACTCTAGATTTAAGTGAACTAAATGATGAAAATCATAGCAGAGTTTCATTTGAAATCTTAAGCCCTTTAAAGAGGACAAGTAAAAGTTTAGGGTTAATTAAGTAGTATTAATCATCTAGTGCTTTTCCTTAATTTTCTACAAATATCAGCTTGTAATAGAATTCTGATTTAAAGAGCCCATAGTATAGCTAGTCTTCTAAAAAATTAGATTTTTCACCTTCATAAAGATGCAGTATGAGATAAAATTAACCAGAAAGCTTTAGAAGAGAATCCGATGCAAGTCCTATGATAAAAATGCAAAATACATTTTATTAAAAATAAAATAAATAATAAAATCAATAATTCTTAGAAAAATGTTTTGATTCAGTCACTTCTCCAATTAGAGTGAATGGGTTCTAAACACCATAAAGATCTTCAAAATATGTCCCTTTCAATATTTCTTCCACATAGAATATTAATGATAGAAAATTAGAAACTAACTCTTTCTATAAAGCTATACGTGCATAAGACATGGATTTTTTGACAAGAATAAATAATGAAAGTTAAATTACTATTAAAACTGAGCAAACATTAAATAAAGCTTAAAGAACTACTTCTCTAACAGTACCCGTGAGATCTAAATAATCTTATGAAATATCTGAAGATAAAAAGACTGAAAATAATAAATTAGAAAGATTCATTCAATCTCCTTTTAAAAAATCTACTAAATTAGTATTAAATTCAAGCAATCGTAGCTAAAATTCAACTTTTTTACATAAAGAAAGAGATTTCACTATGATTAATCCATTAAATTTCTCTAAGCATCTTCAAAATTTATAAGATTTATCATAGTCAGATAGAAAAAGAAGAAAAATTATAGGCTTAGTTGATTAAATGGTAAAGTAAAGATAGAAAGAAAATGAATAAGATTCTGCAAGAAAACCTTTTAAGATAATTTTATAATAAGATACTCCAAATACTACTTTAAAAAATAAAGAATCGAACAACCCTTCTAGCAGAAGATCTTCTATTGAATTAAGTGAATAACTCCATTATTTCAAAAAACCAAGAAAATAATCAGTAATTCGAGAAGCAGTTAGTAAAAACGAGATTACCTCTAACCCTCCTATTGGAAGTTAATAGAATATAATTTATCCCATATAAAGTTAAAAATAGATAATCACTCCTTAAAGCAGTCTTTCTATAATTATAGGTAAATTAATTTATTTATTTGGTTAAAATCAAATTTATTACTTAGAATAATTGTTATTTTCTTCAGCTTAATTTTTATTACAATTAAAATATATTTAAAAATTTTTTAATATATAGAAAAGAGCTAAATCGATGTACAATTTGAAGATAGGGTTTAATAATGTATAAAAATTGCAGCCGATGCATTTAATTAACTATAGAAATTATTATCATTAAATATTAGTAGATAAAAAATCATCTAACATTTGAAAAATTTTTTAGCAGGAAATTCTCCTGTTCTTAATATTCTTTTAGATGAAAATAAAATTAATCTTGAAGAAAACTTGAATGTTCAAATGTTTGAAGATTTAATTATTCCTAGAGATCCATAAAACAAAGATGAAAACTTATTAATCGAACATGAATTAATATTTTTAAAGTCAAAGATAGAAGAATATATACTTTAATTAGAAATTCAAAAGTGTGAGATCTATAAATCTGAAATACTTAATGAGTGTTAAAATCTTTAAGAAATGGCCTCTAAAGTTAGTAAAAAAAATAAGTAATATTCTCTATCAGCTCTTTAAACTTTAGATAGTCTTTCATTTATGGGGAATGATATGCTTAATAAGTAGCATTCTGTTATTGATCAATTAAACAAAGTTTAATTAAAATTTGGAAAGTTGACTCAAATAAGTCAATAAAATATGAATATGAATAACTAAATAGAAAATAAAATTGAAAAAATGGTTAAATTAAGGTCAGGTTAAATCAAAATGCTTGATATTTTCAATACTAAAAAAACCTAATAATGAGTAAACAAATAATTGTATAATTTTGAATACATTTTAATAAAATAACAAATTCATAAACATTTCAAAGTATCCATAGAAATATAAAAATGGCCAATCAAATAATTTCAAAATATTATAAAATAATAATTAATAAATAATGTAATTTTCAACAACAAAATTTATAAATTGTTGAACAAATTTTAAAAAAGTAATTTTATATCAAGAGTTTACAATCATTACTTGTCTATATATTAAATAATCTTTAAAATTTTTTTTAAATAAGTTCCTATGTATCTATATATATTTTAGTTAAGTTGAATCATAATTTTGAAGAACTTTTTGTGAATTATTTATTTAACATCTAAATTTGAATAAATCATGTATTTTTATAAATGAGTAATCTAGAATCGAGATGAGGTAATCATTGGACAAATAGAAAAGTAAATAAGTGAAAGTAAGAAATAAAAAAATTATCTTAAAGATAAATAATTTCAACTAATACTGATAGTATCTTAATTAGTGTTAGTTTTTGTTTATAGTAAATAATGATTATTTTTATTAGGATAAAGAAAAAGCTTGAAGTATATAAGTAATTAAAAAGTAAGATACATTCATAATTTATTTAATAAAAAAATAATTAAATGAATAAAACAAAGATTTTATTAAATATTAAATTGTATGGAAATATACTTAGTAAGATACTGTCTTTATACTCTAATTACATTTATAATAAGTATTATTTAGATAAGCGGATAGCTTCAACCACAATTATTTTTACCTAATGATCAATAATTAGTGTAGTGCCCATCTTTAATTTAGAAAGGATGTAATAATAAATTCTAAATTCACACCTTATTTTATTAATTGATTTGAAATTATAAAGAAATTAATGGTAGAATTAATTCGATATTGTTAATAGAGAACTCTAATATCTTAATTGTTAGTGACGATCAAAATATATTGTTTCTGATTGATGCTACTAATGGAGAAATCAAAGAAAGTTTTTCATTAGTTTCTAGATCAATTGTTATACTGAGTATTATATAAATAACAGACTCATAGATATGCTTATTAACAACTAGCTCATTTTATATAATTGACTTTAAATTTTGTAATGTATTGTAAACCTACTCTCTTCCTACATAAGGTTAATTGAATAAGTACAATAAAATCAATTTATCTTTATTTTTTATTAATAGAACTAACAAAGAATACTATGATTTTTAGATAGAATCAACACATCAAATTATAAGTAGGAGAAATAGCCAATTTTTTCATTATTCAACATAATGAACTCAATGTAGAAATAACTTTAAATTACTTAGAAAAAAAGAAAACTAAATTAAGAAAGACTTAGAAAAGTAAACTGGTTTGATTTACAAATTAAATTGTTTAACTTCTTTAATATAATAAATAGTAAATAAAGAAAATGGAATGCTTTCTAATTGGAATTTAATGCCCTCTTAATATATTCTAGTTGATAATTACTAATTACCTAAATAATCAGATACTTAATTTGATAAGCCTCTTAGTGTTTTAATTGGATTTCATTTTTAAGGATACATTTACTCTTAGAATATTAAATTTGAAGAGGATATGATTAACAGTTGGAATCCTTACATTTTTAAATGTTCAATAGATTACATTTTTATTATCAAAGAATAACATATTATTGGAATATAATTTGGAAATTCAAATGATAATACCGAATAAAGCAGAAAGCTAGAGAATTAGCTCTGCTTATATGATCTTTCAAAAATAAAATCTAGTAAAAGATTAAACGAGATAGATTTAAGCGATGTATTTAATAATTAAATAAGGTGTGAATATAAAGGTAATTTATTATATTTGCATCACTTTATTTTATTAATTTTTTAAAAAATAGGTATAAGTGGAATAAAATAATTCTACTTTATTAAAAATTATGACTATGTCCTCTGGATAAATCAATTAACTAATACTTATCTTTAAAAAATTTCTGAATTTCTATCCAAAGATTAAACTGAATCTGCTATTGAAATTCCGTTAGAGTTGCAATCAAATAATACAATATATTATATCCCAAACTCTTCTAATATGGTGATAAATACTTAGTACTCTTTATAATACTCAGAATTATCTTTAATCGATCTATCTTAATATTTTAATTTAGATAAAAATTAAATTTATAATCTTTCTGAATAATATCATTATAGACATTTTGGAGTTAGTAAATTTTCAAATTAAAATTTATTAAAAATAAATTATTTATTTATTTAATTTTCTTTAGGATTATAAGTGTAAGCTATTACCTATGTTTTAAAAAGTGCTGAGAGGATTGATATGCTATCAGATTTCAATTAGTTAGATTAAATATAATATTTTATGGAGTTTAATTTAACAAACTTTTCATTTAATAAAACTATAGTCGATTTAGTATAATTCAACTTTATTATAGAGAAATAAATTATTACTTAAAATTCTATAATCTATTCTATCATGACCTCTCGTTGGTTTAATTAATATACAAATCCAACTACTAACAATTGCGATGATCCTACTAATTACGGAATATCTAACACAATATTATTATCAGTTTGGTAAAAAAATTCAAGAGATACTGCTAAAATCGATATATCACAGTTTAATCTTACAACAGAGAAAGTGTATTAGCTAGAGGATATTCAAAATGGGAATTTATTATTGATAATATAGGCAAGAGAATATAATTACACATAGATATGTTAAACTTAAATAGTTAACAAAGATTCTACCATTTAAGATCCTAATTCTAATAATGCAAAGCATTATATTCTAGTATTAATTACAAATATAAAAGGAGATATTATTGGAAAAACATAGATACCTATTAATAAATAGACTTAGTTTTTATAATCAATTTCATTTGATTTAAATCAAAATATATTTTTAATCCTTTAAGATATGTTAATTGTTGTTAGGTATAAGTTATCTGAAAATAATGCTGAGTTTTGGTATGACAATGTTTAAAAAAACCAATTTAAACTATCATTTAAGAAAGAATTTTAACAATTATTACAAGTATTTTGCTTTAAATCTATCAATCATTTCCTAATCAGATTTAATGCAGATGCTTAAGAGAAAATTGCTTTGTTCGCTTATACTTAAAATTGGAATGAAATAAATTAATTTAAATTTATTTTTGATACCCTAAATTAATACCCTTCAGAATAAGACAATTCGCTTTCTATTTAAACAATCTTATTAGCTAATAGCTATATCTACATTCAAGATCCTAGTACTCTGATCTTTATAGATTAGAGATAAATTACTTATTTTTAGTATAATGTTTAAAATTCGTAATTAAAACCTTTCATCCAAATATTACTCTACGATAACTATTTCTTTGTTGAGCATTTAGGATAATTCTCACTATAACTTTAAGGACAACTCCTTTTGATACTTAAAAAATTTTAATTTAAAATGTAATACATTAAATTATTAGTATAAATTTTCAAGAATAATATTTTTATATTAATAGAATAACTCCCGGAGATTGCCTTAAGAGACCCTGCTTTGGCAGTGTGTGTTATATATAGAGATATTATGATCAGCAGAAATTGTTTAATTAAGAAATTAATATTTTCGAATAAAATAATAGCAGATATAAATCAAGTTAAATCTATTTACTTCGAGATTTTTATGATGTAATAAGAACTTAAAAGTTACTGCTAAGTTAAACAATAGAATATTAAATAAACTTAAAAGAAAATAGTGTTCTAGACCTTAACTATTTTAATCCATACTATCAGAACATCTTCAATAAAAATACACAATTAGGTGTTAACATCTAACTTGGTAACATATAATCTACTACTACTAGTAGTAATAATAGAGCCAATATCTTATCAGATATACCTTTCTATTTTCTTAATCTTTTTTATATCTCAATCAATTCTATTAACTTCATTGTTAATTACTAGAATTATCGTGATTTGAACTAACCTTATTTCAGAACTAATACTAACTACACATAAATAAGTTCTGTAAATTTCTCTTCAATAAAGTAAGCTTCAATTATTAAATTAATTTAAAATTTATCATTTTAGTGCTTTATTATTTTTATTTAGTTAAATAAACATTTTTAAAAATTTAAATAAAAGTTATGAGAAGTTTATTGATAAATAAGGAAATCTTGAAGAAGGATTTTTCAGATTTGAAATAGAAAGCGGTTAATTAGCCTATTTTTATAGTCTAAACTATACTAATAGGTATTTAAGTGTAGGAGGTAGTTTAATAAAAGTAAATAATCCTAATTTCAATCTCATAATATAGAAATCTCTAATATAGGGATGCTAATTGATAAATTATAATATTAATTAAATTTAAATGAATACTTTATTTAATTTTGGCTACACTTAATTGATAAAAAATACAATTATTAATGAGAGTAATGATATACACAGAAATTCATTAATTTCTTGCACTCAGTGCGTGCTCTCTGTACTGTAGATTAAATAAAACATATTCCAAAATATCAACATATTCTGTAAGATTTAATTCTATCTTGAAATAATAAAATTTTCTTAATGTTTTTAATATAGAGAGACAGAAGGATTATAGAATGCCACCAAATATTATTATTGATAATATTCAAATATTAGAAAATCTTATTTATGATATCTATAATTAAGTAAATTTTTTCTTAGATCTAAGACTTCCTGCTAAAACTGGATTCTCAAATATTACTATTGACTTAAGAAATGCAAAAATATAAGGGAATTAATTTAATTTAGGATATTATAACAATTAAAATTTAAAAAATAAAGATGAGAATAAAGAAGATAAGCTTATAGATTTGGATGGTGGCGATTTAGATGAGAGATAATCTGCTATATTAAATGATATTTTATTTGTTTGGATAAGTATTAATAATATAGATAATATTTTAATTAATGACATATAGTTCTTAGATAATGATGAATAGTCCTTTTTATCTATCAGTAGAGTTAATAATGTATTAATTAATAAATTTAATTGCTCTAATACTTATCTTCGTCTAGATTAGATAAGTGGAAATTGTTTAACTTTAGAACAATACACATAGATTAAATTGATCATATCAAATATTGAAATTAGGAACAAATAATTTTTTAATAATTATGCTCTTGAGATCAGTTCTTTTTAGGAAAATATTCGTGAAAATGATAATTCTATGCTATCTGACATTATTATTTCAAATTTTACTATAATTAATACATTTGTTTCATTACAAATAGAATCAAAGAAACCTTTACTTTGGCTTATGAATAGATAAATATCTAAAATATCTTTATCGAATATTACATTTTAAAATAATGTCATCCATTCCGTTGAGAACATCTTTTATTCTGAATTCTCACCTTTTTTAAATATAGATATGCCATTTTCTTTCTTAATGATGGAGAATATTGTGGTCTCTAATATTTACAATAAATCTCCTTATGTATAAAATTAGCAAATGTAAAGATATAAAATATTTAATTTTTCTTTTATTAATTATAGTCAATTATCTATGCAAATGCTGATTCCATTAGTATATATAAATCCTAATTCACTAACAATACCTACACCAGTGGGGATTATCTTAATTATTTAAATCAAGGATACTTAACCTTAAGATTTAATGATTGCAATATTTCAAATACCACCATTATGAGAAGTATATCTAAAAAGGGAGCTGGAATAAATATTTTTTAAAATGAAAGGGGTTCATAGCTGATAATTAACAATTCTAAGTTCCTAAATATGATAAGCTTAACTATTGGAGGTGCTATTCTAGTTTTATAATCTACTGAGAATTCTTCTGTGATAATATCCTCATCAGAATTTAAAAATATTCTATCCAAAGAGGGAGGGACAATCTATTAGAGAAATAATATAAAATTATTTCAATATCCTCCATTAATAGAAATTCAAGATTCTATAATTATTAATGCCATTTCTGAAGATTAAGGATCATTTATAACCGCAGAAAATATTAGAGTAAGACTGTAAAAAATCAATGTTACAAATATACTTCCATTATAAAATATATAAATAGATAAATAATAGGAAGATATTTTTAATCTATTTAAGAACTTTGGTAGTCTTTTCTACCTTACTAATACTACTTTCCATCTTCTAAATTCTACTATAAGTGAAGTGGAAGGAAACTATTTTCCTTAGGCTCAAAATCCTCACCCAACACTCATCCACTCTTTTATGAGTAAGATCACTATCACGAATTGTAATTTTACAAACTCAACCTTTAATGTAGCAGGATTTTCAGTTTTTTATTCTTCATTTCTTAAAATGATTGATTCCTCCTTCTATAATCTCACGTAAAATATTATGATTACCAATTTTGTAAAAATAAGATTTAAAATAATTAATAAATAGATTCAAAGTCAATAAATCTTAGGATTATAACTATTAGTAAATAAAAGAGAAATCAATCTCTTAAAATCCACTAGATTTAACAGAAGAAAGAAAATTTGGTTTTATTAAATCAAGCTTACTAATATTTAAAGATTATAGTAATTTTTAACTATTTAAAAACAATTTTTCTCAAATTTATTGTTTAGATCCTACGAATTGCTTTGGTTCAGTAATAGGAGTAAATTCTGCAAGTGGGGCGATAAATAATTCTATATTTCTTAGATGTGCATCTTTTAATAATGGAGGTGCACTTTCTATCACTAATCCTTCAGAATCAGTTATTATAGATTAGTGTATCTTAAAAGAGAATATTGCTTTAGAAAAAGGAGGAGCAATATATTTATCAGGTTTGAATAAGTAAACAATAATTAAAAATACTTCTTTAATAGCAAATTAGGCTACCTTCGGAGGAGGAATATTTGAATTTTAAGAGGATAAAAAATACATATGGTAGAGCAATATCACATTAAAAATTAAAAATTCAATATTAAAAGATAATTTTGCAACATTTTTTGGTAGTGGTCTGTATGCCAATAACCACAGAATGGAAATTAGTAATTAAACTAATACCTTAGATAATGCAATTCCATGTAAAATATACTATCTACAGCAGAATATTTACAATTTATGTTTAAAACAGATAAAAAATTTGGCATTAACTCTTTCTTCTATCCAACTAAAATCTCTGTAAAAGAAGTGATTGCTAAGGAAATTAATTAAGGATAAGAAGTGAAGTATTTTAAAGAAAACAATACATTCAGAATTTATAATTAAGTTAGTGGGATACAGTTACCAACTTTAGCTTTTAATCTACTTGATAATGAGAATAATCAAATAACTGATGATTTTACTGATTAATAAAAAATCCTCCTTTATTTGAATTTGTCAAAGCCAAAATCAATAGATCAATAAGGTAGTTAAAATTTTATTTTAATCATGCCAAATGAAAAAGTATAGTTTTCTCACAATTAATTTACATTAAGTGAATTAATTATTTAAGGGACTCCTGGTACTATGGTAGAGCTAGTATTAAATGTGAACTATTATTAAACTAATAATATGGTTTAGTTAACTCCTATTATTGGATTTCCTCAATTTTATTTATAAATTTAGTTGAGAAGTTGTTTAAAAGGAGAAGTATTTGTGCCATATAAAATGACTATTGATAATAAAGATATTAGTCTTTATGGATGCTAAAAATGTAAGATGGGAAGGTAAAATAATTTACATTATTTAAAATTAAAGATAATTATTTTATTAAAAATTTTAAGTTATTCTTTGGAATTACCAGAAATAAATACTGAGCCTATTACTTCTTGTAAGAAATGCTAGAGTTCAATGTTATGTCTTGGGGGAAATGAAATTCTAATCAATCCAGGTTATTGGCGTATTAACGAAAGCTCAGATTAAATTTACTATTGTTTTAATAATCCAAAGAGTTGTCTAGGAGGTAATTCATCTAGAATATGTAAAGAAGGATATATAGGCCCTCTATGTGAAGAATGTGATTTAGAAAGTGGATATGCTAGATCAGGAAAATATAATTGTATTAATAGAAAAGACATAAAAGCTACTCACATTAAAGCACTAATGATATTAAGTACAACTGTAATTATTTTTAATAAATTTAAAGATAAAAAATATCTAAAGAGAATTTATTTATTACCTAAATAGGTCATATTATCATTGTTTGTCATTAATAATTTCACAACCATTTAAATTGGGTTTAGATACTTGAATGTTTAAAGAAAAATCTCTTTTATGATTAAAGAACATCTCTATGCTGTCTCAAAGAATTTTTTACACTATGCATCTATTATGGAGATTATCCTAAACTTAGGCTATCATATGTCAGAAGAATTTGATACTTATCTGATGATAATACTAAACCCCATTCAATATGTAATTTCAGTCTACTAGCCTTATTTATACGAGCACTTTAATGAGAATCAGAGTATGAGCATTATTTATTTAAACTATCTCCTCAGGATTTGTTGGTTTATTATCATTCAATTGATCCTAACAATCTATGGTTTCATCAAGTATAAATAATCTCCTATATTAAAAAGATATTATTTTTACAACTGCTTCTATTTTCTCTTTCTTGCTTTTTAACCAGGGATTGTGAAAAACTCTTTTAATTTAATAAATTGCAGAAAAATAGGTAAAATTTAAAATTTAAAAAACTAAATAAGAATGACATTTTTATTCTAACATTTACAATAATAGATGGCGAGTATTATATTTAATAGAACTTACTTTTCAAATGTTATACTGAAGAATATTCTAAATTTACTTATTAATTTATTATGCCAATATTTATCCTTTTTGCTTTGGTATTACCTATTACTCTACTTCTATACGAGATGCTATCTTTTTAGGAATTTGAAGAGGAAAAGAAATTACTTCATGACTTATTAATATGGCTAATAATATTGGTATTGGGAATGGATAAAACTGCTTTTTAGATCAATCCTTTTAGTTACAGAATCCATTTTTTAAAATGATTATGCAAATAATGTAATAAATTGTTCTTTATTTATTATTTTTAAAAATTAAATAAAATAGATCACTTTAAAATTTATATATATAGGCTCTTATACTTATTTTGATCCTATGTGTCTATGGCTATAGTATGGTAAAAACTATGCCTAATATCAATAAATTGCACAATAGAATTGATATAATCTGTTTAATTTCTTCTATCTTCTCTATATACTCTGCATTATGCATCAAATATAATGAGGATAATTATATAATAATTGAATTTTGCCTTACTGTTATCTTCATCGTAAGTTTATCTGTGATATTTTTGATTGGGTATGAAATTATTAGATTCAATAGAATCAATAATATTAATTAATATACCTATCTGCTTATTTGGTTGAACAGAATTTAGCTCATTAAAAGATTTTTCTTAACAAAAGAGAAGAAAAAGTAATTAAAAATAAGATCCTGGTTCTATTCTTTCTTGTCTTATATGAGGATGAAAGGGTATATCAATAAATGGACAGGGAAATCTAATTTAATGAAGCTAAAAGTAACCATGCATGGGGATGATATTTAACTAAATATAGTCAACTTGAGTCCATAAATGTTCCTAAAGGACAAACCTAAGAATAAACAAAAGAGCTAATAAAAGATGGATACAAAAGAGACTAGGGACAAATTGTGAATAAACTTAATAAAATGTTAGATTTATTTTTTTTACATTTTGTTATGATAGTTACATTTGGTATTTTAAGGTTAGAATTTAATGTGAATTATGTAAAGAGTACAAAAGAAAGATTAATTTATAATTGTTTTAACTTATATCAATTTTTAGTTCAATGTTATTATTATTTAGAATAAATGTAATAACGATAAGATTTAATGATCCTTTCAAATAAGAAAAGAAAAATAATTTGGTAACAAATTAAAAAAATAACAGTATAATAAGAAATCTGTAAATACTATAGCTTTTATTCTATATGATTTAATAATTTATTTACCCATTTACTTATACTTTAAGGATAACCAATTAGACAATCTATACTCTAAGTCTATATTTCTATTTAATTGATTTGTAAGTAATTACCACAAAAAGAAGAATAAACAAACTAAATTCTTTAGGAGTATAAAAATTATGAAATACCTATCTTTAAATTTCTTAAATACTTTATTTATTTTCACCTCTACTCTTCCACTTTTGAAATCTTAATATATTAATGAAGAAGATGTTTCTAATACACCTTCTTGCCCTACATTTTCTTAATTTATAGGTAAAAATGCAGTATTCAATAATAAAAGTAGAACATTATGACATAACTTAATTATTTTTTTTGTATCTAAAATACTAGTCCATTCTGGATAAATTACTTGCCTTTTTCATATTAAAGATTCTAATCTATTTGCAGCAGTTGATAATATCTCTACCTTTTATATATACAATCTGCAAGATGGTTCTCTCATATAAAAATTTTAAAGACCCTCTATAAAGAATGATAAAGTCAAATAATTATTATTGATCAACAATTAAGATGTTTTTTAACTATCTACTTATGGATTGTCAATTGTAGACATTAAAACTGGAAATGAAATTAAATTATCAACTTAAGGTAAATTAATTAGTGATTAAACATATTTTTAAAATTAATAATGGATAGATGATTATTATGAAAATATGTTGATGTTTGCAACTAAAACATTTGATGAGACAGGATAATAGTATGCAATGATAATAAAGAATAGTTACTCTAAATAAAGGATATTTATTTAAGGATATGTTTATAAATAACAACAAACATTCTATGACATAAAAGGTAAATTTTAGAAACCATTAATAGTAATATTAAGAATATTTATCTAATAGCGATCAGAATGGATAACCAAATACCTATTGATTAATCTCTACTTCCAGTATTATACTTGTATTAAGATAATATCAAAATAAATGATTAAATTCAGAAAGGAAATTTACTGATGGCATTTTCAAATTAGCAATTTATTTTTTGCTAATTAATTAGCTTTAATAAATACAATGTCGTAGTGTGGTATCCATATTTAGTTAACTATTATTTCAAGTATGCCTATATAATTGACTCTCAGTTAGTGCTTATAATTCAATATGGAAAAGCACTTGATCCATCTGGGAGCACATTATATGAAAATAATTTATGCATGTATGATTTAAGTTTATTGCAAGTATCTAAGAATTTTAGTGAAAATCTAGATCTTACTTAAATGCTTAACAATCCTATATCGTGTTAAAATTTTGGTAAAAAATCATTTATTAGATTATTATTATTATTAATTTTTTAAAATAAAATTTTATAATTAGATAAGTTACTCCATTAAATTGTAACGATTAATCCTAATGATCATGAAGAGTTTCTATTATGGAATTTTAGTGGAGATTAATCATTAATTACTAAAGTTGATGTAGTCAAGCATCCAAAATTTGTATTTGATAAAGATAGTCTTTTTAAATTGTAGAATTATAATGCCAAATTTATTTCAATTCCTTAAACACCTTTCTTACTAATGTCTTAATTGGATGAGAGAAAAATTAATGCATATAATTTAACTCAGTTCATCTCTCCAAAATCTGAATCTGGCACAAATTCTCTTTAAATACTCTATTCTATTCCAGGATTTTGTAAATTTTATATTTTGTTGATCATATTAATTTTAGTTTAATTAATTCCCTTTATATTTTAAGATTAAGCGACTTCTATATATTCTGCTAAGTTTAACCCTAAAACACTAAGAATGAATAACGTGGCTTCTAATATAACTGGTTATATTTTTGAAAATTCAATGAATTTAAAAACTGGCTAAAGTTAAGATGGAATATATAATTTATAAAATAAAGGAACACCTTACTATTACTTGACTGTTGATTAAGGATTTAGCTACTTTCTCATTTATAATACTGCTTATTTCGTAGAAAAACTAACAGATAATAGTTGTTTAGATTAATATAGCAAACCTTTTGCTATTTCTTATGAAGCAAGAATTTCATAGCTGATGATTTCTTATAATAAATATGGAAGCTTCATTTAGTTAAAACTTAGTGAAATAGATTAAATTGTTACAGATATTTTGTATATGGAAGTGATATAAATTAAAGATCAAAATATTTTATTATTGCTCATGAAAACAAAATAGTTCATATTTAATTAGTACTGCTAAATTGATTATCCTTAAGCAGTAAATATTGAAGTTAAAAATGAAGGTAGTAAAAAAGATGGAGTGGTTCTTTAAATGTATATTTTAAAAGATAAAATAGTTTAATTAGATGCATCTAACTATTTTGGAATAACCTAAACTTATTAAGCTACTGGGTAAGATGATGAAGGTACAGTATTTTTAGTATATAGCAATTTAATAATAGCTGTGAATTACTTTATAGATAATACTTATTAATAATAAAGAATAACTCATATCCCAATGAATTATGTAGTTAGTGTGATAAAAGAATCCCTAAATATTTAAATTGAAGGATTTCAATTTAGAGATATATTTATATTACCAACAACTTCTCATTTTTTAATTCGATTCGTTGATGCTCTTTATGAATTTGTTTGTATAGGAGAATATGATAAAAAGTGGTATACAGGAGATTAATTTCCCCTATTTGTAGCCTACACGATTTATTAATGCTATTCATCTAAAGAATTTGTAGATTTTACGATTTACAGCGCTAATAAATACATATTTTTAAATGATACTAGTGTCTTAGTATTCATTTATAAAGATAACATAAATATATTCTCCTATAATCAAGCTGAATTTAAATTAAATTTAAAATTATCTCTAATCAACTAGATTCCAAGTAGTTTTGTGTTTCCTTATTATGGATCTGATCCCAAAGCTCCTAAATAGAATTCTCTTATTTATATATCTCCAAGTTGGAATATAGGATAGTAATTTTTATTTTTAATTTCAATTAAAAATAAGATAAATTAATAAATTTATTTTTTTTGGATTTTAAAATAGTATTTACTTTGATGATTGCATAAAAAAGGGATGCTTAAATACATGTGTTATCAGAAAATAGTTTTAATAGATTACTAATGATAACTTTAATGGCTTAGTCGATTGGAATCAAAGAAAATTTCAAAAAAACATATTTTTTGTGAAAAATTCTCTTAAATAAATGCAGTAAACTCATATTATTTATGAAATTGTTATAGAAAGAAATTCTACTCTTTAATGGAAACCTTATTTTATGGGATTTGCTTCTCTCTTAGAATTGTATAATAAATGCTAATTTTCTTTAATAATCAGGTCAATTAGCATCCAAGAATAGTTTAAAAAAGAAAATTCTTAGTAACTGTTAAAAAACTAACTTATTAATATGAGAGCAAAAATATTAAGCCTATTTCCATTAGAAATTAGGAATTTTAGGGAATTAAAACTAAAAGATTTAATATGGGAAACTAATGTAAAATATTTTGTAAATAATCCTTTACCACTTGTTACTTCATCCTGTGATTATTTAACCCTTGACAACTTTCATAGTATTACAACGTAAATTCTTAGCTTAATTATAAGATATCTTTAATTCTTTTAATAATAAATAGATAAAATACAGGAAGAGTTATTGGTCATGACTATGAAGGAGGCCAAGTGATAGATGAAGGATACATAAGTTTATATATAAAAAGCGGAAAATAATTAAAATTAATAAATATGGGTATTTAAAACAAATACTTTGAAACAGGAATGAATTTTATAAAAATTGAAACTGATTAATTCGAATTAAGATTAGAAAATTTTACTATTGAAAATTCTACCTTTAGAAATAGGGTATTTGTCAATTCGTAAAAAAGTCTTAAAATTAAAGCTTAAAATATGACTATAAAAGATTCTCTATTTCTAATGCAGAGAAAAAATTCATAGGCAAATTATTTTATTGAAGCTTCAGAAATTGAATTTAATAATACAATATTTTCTAATAATACAATTTCTGGGATACTAATGATTGGTATATAAATATATTTGCATTGTTTATCAATTTATTAACTTTTTTTCTTTACAAATAGGAAATATATAGTCAAACCAATTTGAATCTATTTATAAATTCAACGATATTCAATTAATCAATAATAAATTTATCTTCTATAACTAAAATGTAAAAGAAGCTTTTATGAAAGTTTAACACTCTGATCCCTAAAACGATCAAACTAGACTGAATTTAATAAATGGAATATTTATGAATAACACATTATCCTTCTCTAATCTAAATAATTTAAACACTTAATAAATTATAAATCTTAATGAAGATGTTATTAAAGAGAATAAATTAAATGAAGAGTTGAATATAAAAAAGAGATTTTTTCTATTTATAACAGATAACATTTAAGAAGTAGAATATTCTAACATTCAATTCATCGACAACTAGCTCTTATCGTTGATGTATATTAGAGAAAGTTCGAATGCAGTAATTACAAATTATAATTGCACAAACTCTCTTTTCCCTGAAAGGCTTACTTACGATGGTATGTGTGCTAAACTATTTAGTCTAAAACCATTAAATTTTAAATTCATGGGAATCCTCATAGCCAATAAGACATCAGTCAATAAAAATATTGTTGAATATGAAGAGTAAATGATAAAAATTGAAAAAATAAGTAATGAGGAATAATTTAGCCAGTCTATTATTATATAGAATGTTGAAGTCGTTGATGTGTGGTTATAAGCAGATAGCTAATTTGATAAAGTGAGCTTATTTTATTTCTCAAATAATTTAAGAACTTCAATAAAATTCTAAGAAGTTGAAATAAGATTTTGCAATATTTTAACATCTTAAACTCCTTTCTTAGACTATGGACTTTTAATTTATGTATTATCTCCTCTTTCTCTAGTTTAATTCGAGAGAATTTTATTGTACAACTTCATCATAACCAGCCCATATGTAATGCCATTTTCTACAATTTATTTTTATAATTTCTTAAATATAATTATTTATTTAAATCAAAATAAATAGAACTTAATTATGCTAAATTCATAGTAATCAGTAGTTAAAGAAAGCTTTTTTTCCAGTGTTAATAACTAAGAATTAAGTTAAGAATTAAAGGGGGCAGGGTTTTTAAAGATATTTTCTAAATTTATAATTTTAGAGGATAATAGCTTTGAAAGGGGAAGATTCTAACAAGGAGGTGCATTCAATGTAATCCTAAGCGACTTTGATTAAGAATTAACTATTAAAAGGTGTATTTTTGAAGACTTAATAAGCAAGCAGAATGGTGCTTCTATTTATTTTTAAAACCAAGCTATTAAACTCAAAGTTTAAATTACTGAAACCACTTTTAATAGCAGCTATGCACTGAATGAAGGAGGATCAATATTTATTTCTGGTTCGCCTTAATAACCTGAATAAGATATATCATATTTTTTGTTTTAGAATATTACTATCATAGATACTTATGCTTTTAAAGATGGAAGTTTTTTATCAGGAACATTTATCAAACTAAACTTTACAAATTCAAGTTTTATCTAAAGTAGGTCTCCATACATGAGTAAAATAATAACTAAATTGAATCTTTCTGAATAATTCTGCTCAATGGGATCTCTAATAGGCATTTCTAAATCTTAGTTATATTTAAATTAAACAAGTATGATGAATTTATCTACAAGAGTTTCATTTCCTTGTAAACCGTTACTTATATTAGCCTTGAATTAGAGCTATATTTATATAGACAATTCCTAAATAAAAAATATTATTTAAGATTTCAATGGCATTATTACAGTTTAATAATCCTCTTTAGTTGTAAAAGATACAATATTCTAATCAATTAAGTAAATTATTAAATTTAAAAAGTGAGAAATATTAAATGATTGATAAATTTTAAAATAAAAGGGATGAGATCTAGGTTGGTTAAGGAGGAAATGAATATGATGATAAATTTATAGATATCTCTACTATTATTAAAAACGAATATGGAGAGTAAAAAAACTCAGCCATTAATATTTAAGATAAGAGTTAATTCCTATTTGAATCTGTTATATTTTCAGACAATTAGTGTATGTTTCACTAATTTTGTAATGCAGGTTTTATAGTAATATAGATCTCAGCAGGAAAAGTAGAAAATTGTTCATTTACTCATAATTCCAGTAAAAATAATGGAGGAGCAATAAGTATTTTTGATTTAAATGATTTTACTGAGATAGTTTCCTCTAACTTTACAGATAATATATCTAATAATAATGGTGGCGCTATTTATATTTATAAAAGCTCTTATAGTGGTAATATTAAAATAGATAGTTCCATAATAACACTTAATGCTGCAAAAAGAGGTGGAGGTTTATATATTGAAAAATCTGAATAAACATCTACAATTCTAAACCAGCTATCCCAAAGGAGTCTATTCAAAGAAGTTATTTTAAGTAGAACTCTAATTACCTAAAATAATGCATGGCTTATAGGAGGTGGAGTGGCTTATACAACTGAAAAGCCTTTTGTTTTTTAAAGTAATGTTACAAACAATAATTCAGGTATTATTTCATATTATTATAAATACTTTACCTATTATTTTATTAAAAATTATTGAATAAAGGCTAGCCCTTCGGGAAAAATTATTTCTCAGCTCCCTATAACATTTCTTTAAACTTAGAATAAACTGCTCAGTGTAATAATAATTTGAGATTAAGCGAATACGTTTTATTAAAGTAAGAAAATGTAACTAGTATCACTTATAAGCTAATATAGCAAGTAAGTGGAAAAGATCTTCCATGTTTAATTTTTAATTATTTAGATGAAAACGGAGAAATAATTACTAAAGCTTATTAAGATTATGTAGATGATTTGGTTATTTTAACTTTAAATAAGCAAGTAGAAGGAAATATTGATTATAATATTATTTCTAACTAAAGAGTGTTTTCCTACAATGGATTTTTTAATATAACTAATGTCCGAATTTAAGGAACTCCTAATTCAGTAATCACTCTTAATTTCACATCAAATTCTATTAAGTTTCAAAATCCTTTATCCTTCTACACTTTATTGATTGAAGTTGAATTAAGAGATTGTAAAAGAGGAGAAATAATGCTTCAAATGGATACTAGCAATAAAGGTTATTAATAAATGTATGAATGTGTAGAATGTCCTGAAGGAAAGTAACACTACAATTTGCAATAAAAATGATATCAAAATATATTTTAAATAAAATTAGGTATTCTCTAATATACCCTAACGTTAATAACCACGGGGAATGTAAAAAATGCCCTTAATTTGCAGAATGTGATGGAAAGGATTAAATTCTAGTGAAATAAGGATATTGGAGAAGTTCAGATCATTCGGATTCTATTCATTATTGTATAAACAACCCAGATAACTGTTAAGGTGGAAGTTATAATAATACTTGTGCAGAAGGGCATTTAGGGCCTCTATGTGAAGAATGTGATTCAGAAAGAGGATATGTATAATCTGGTAAACTTTAATGCTCTAACTGTGATACTTTGCAAATGAATACTTTAAAGATTGCCTCTTTACTTATTGTTTATGTAAATATTTTAATTTTTTTCAAAAAACAATTTAAATTTTATATTAGATCATATTTATTTTTTCTTTTAATTTATTTTTAATAACTTCTTTATTTTAGATTATTACCTCAAAAATTGTAGTAAATGGTATATTAGAGAGGTTGGAACATCTTTGGAGGGGAAGACTATTTGGTATCAAATAAAAGAAAGGATCTAAGCAATTAAGTAAAGGGAGAATTTCTATAAATTCGTACATATAGAGTGAAATTTAACTAACTCCTTCTTAAAATTAAAAAAAATATACCTACAATGAAGAAGAAGATTATGATATTGTTCTTAAATTTATAATAAACCATCTCTAAATATTGAAAGTAATTTCTGAATTCTAGATCAGCATACCTTAAGGATTTAATGAAGGAGTAGAAAATACATCTAACCCCTCCAAACACATATTCTATTCTATGCAGTGTATTTTTAAAGATTTGAAAAGTTAAAGTTAAATAAACGAAATTTACCTGCAGTTAATATATTCTGTAAGCTTGCCTGTGGTTTTCATATTATTTTTCCTAATAACAGGGTTCTTCTAATATAGGAATAATTTTACAAAGTAAAAATTATATATTAACACTATACTTCTCTTTTGCTTTACATTCTTTTAGCTAGATATCTTCTAACAATCAGTTAGACTGCTAAAATGCAGAGAAATAGGTAATTAATAGACATTAATTTGATCTTTTAATTATTTCTTTTTTCATTTAAAAGGAATAATATTTTATGAAACTTTAGATTCAAAATTTTCTCCATAAAAGATTCCTCATAATTAATTATTAAATAGATTTTAAAAGATTGAATATAAATTAATTATTTTACATAATAAAAATAGATGGAAAATCATATATTTAAGCCAACGTGAGATATGAGTGTTATACAGATGAATATGTCTTTTATAATAAGTATTTAGTTATTCCTTCTTTAATAGTTATAACTGTCATTGTACCTCTTTGGATATTTTTAAAAGTCTATATCTCAAGGATGAGCATTATTAGAAAGAAGAATTACAGCTTTATGATTGCAGAGTATAATAAAGAGGCTTGGTACTGGGAATTCCTAAAAATGTACATGAAATTGTTTATCTAATGCATTCTTATTTAATTTTAATTTGATATTCCCAATAAGGTATAAAATCAACTTTATTTTTATTAATAATATTCTTACTTTTCTATTATAAAAAGATTATTCTCATCTTGCTTGTATTGAGCTTCTATTAATTATTTTGTATGAAAATACAACCATTTAAAATCTAATTTTATAATGATGTTGATAGAAGATCAACTTTTACTTTGCTATTGTCATTTTATCTTGGGTTTATTGCCTTTAAGAATAATGATACTATTTGGGTTTGGATTACTTCTATTGTTGGAATTATAGTATTAAACTCTATTTTTTTGATATGGACACTTAAGATTTTGATTTTAACTTATTTAAAGGCTCTTATTGTTTTACTCTAAAACACTTAAGTCTAGTTGGTTAAATACAAATTTATTCGAAAATTTATATTCTCTTAAAAGTCAAGAAGAAAGTATTTATTTCAGCTTTGGGTAAAGTCGTTTTTAGAAATCTTAAAATAGACCAAATTAATTAATAAATGGACTGGTAAAGCATCTTATCGATACAGAGGCAGAATAAAGATAAATGAGTAAAATAATGTATATATAGAAATAGAAAAGGCTAAAAATTAAATTAGATTATAAGAAATTGGGAATGTATCTAATCTGAATTTAAGAAACCTATCAGTAATCAATTATGATATTTCTTTAATTTTCTTATAAAAACTATATTTAATTAGGAAAAAGGGAGTAGTTAAAATCTATCGAGAGACATTACAACGCTAAATTTATTTTCAGATACTTTTCTTAAGGAGCCAATATCAGCATAATAAATTAAAGCCTAATTGCCACATCTTCCCTCTAGATTTAAAATTAATAGTAGAAAAAGTTATTGTGTCATTTAGAACATTTCTGCAGTTGAAATGGTTTGAGTGAAAAAAATATTTTTAATGTAATAAATGAATTCTAATATTTACTAATGTAATAAATATATTTATATTGAAAAATTTTGTATGAATCTAAGCCTTATAATTTATCAAATATACTTTTTATTTCCTGTTCTTGCAAGTCACATTATAAATAATGCATGTAAATATATAATCTAATGCCACAATTAGAATCTTGTTGCAATCAATCATTTTATTATCTGGCTTAATAAATTTAATAAAATATCAATATAAAATAATTTTAAAACTTTTAGCCATTTAACTAATAATAGCATTAAAATGATTCAAAAATAGAACAAATGACTACTGTTTGACAACAAAGCTATTTACAATTGATAAATCCCTAAACAATTTTTTATATGTTTATCTTGGCCATAATTTACTATAAATTGATTGATATATATACTAAAGTTAGAAGATTTACTTACTTACTTTTGACGAAATAATGTTAGGGAATATAAGTAAGGCCTTAAATCTTCTTTTACGATTAATTTTAATAATTGAGACTAGTTAGAAATAATTTGAGAAAAATAAAGGCTAAGAATAACTAACTATTCCTTAACAAATGAATTTATTTAGGCAAATTAATCTTTTACCTCAATAATTATATTTTTGATTGAGAATAATTGTTTTTTCTTCTAATTTGTTTA
Organism: Tetrahymena borealis; assembly: GCA_000260095.1. Taxonomy (NCBI): domain Eukaryota; phylum Ciliophora; class Oligohymenophorea; order Hymenostomatida; family Tetrahymenidae; genus Tetrahymena; species Tetrahymena borealis. The sequence continues at coordinate 91,016 of AHAN01001180.1, forward strand.
ATCTTAATAAATTAAATTATCTATTTCTTCTGAATATTATAAATTAAAGAATCCATCCAAATCTTTTTTTTTAGATTCCTTTAAAATCAATAAACTACTACCAAGTTTTTGAAAACTAATTGTAATTAAACATTAATAATCAATTATCTTCCTGATTTTTTGTATTTTCTTTCCTTTCAATTTAAATAAAAGGCAAACATTTCACAATTTTAGAGCTTTATTGGCATGATAAACTATTTTTGATATTCTGAGATTCTAAATTATTATTTATTTGTAAAACTATAAATAAACTATAAAACCTTTAAAACTTTTATGATAAGAAAAAATAAATATTTTATTCAACATTAAGAAGGGTTTTTATATTATTTTTTGTTAAAATTTTACTATTGCAATCAAAAGTATATATAAGTATGTAGTTTTTAATACAATATTAGTATTTATTTTATCAAATCTCGAAGATGAGAAAATCAACAGCTCTTGACGATGTTGACATCTCTAGTACATCTGGACTTGACTTGACCACACCAGGAAGAACCTTGCATGTTGGAAGCAGCACCAGCGTAGTCCTTAGCAGCGAGTTGCTTGACGAAGTTAGGCCATGAGCAGAGGGAGCTCTTACCCATGTTGAAGGTCATATCGATTAAGACGTTTTGGACGCAAGTAGGTTGAGAGTAGAAAGAACCAACACAACCAGCGGCACCAGCTCTAGCCCATTGTAAATCAGAGTTGAAGAGGGAGGAGATTTGAGAATCAGTGAGGCATTGAGAACCAGCAAGAACTTTGTTGTAGTCAAGACCCAAGTTGGAGATGAGAGTCTTAGCATCACTTCTTTGGAGATTGAAACCAATACCGATGGTGGGGATACCCTTAGTGTCCTTGTAGACGCAGGATCTCTTTCCTTCATTTTCAGCAACCATGTTTTCAATGCTAGAGCAAGAGCAACCACCAACACCGAGTAAGTTATTGAAGTAGTTAGAGACGGGGTTAGCAGCAGTTAAGGCTAAGCAAACGACGAGGCAGAGAGCAAGTTTGTTCATTTTTTTATTTTCTTTATTTATTAATCTTTTAATATGATTTATTTTATTATTAATATCTTGTTTGGAATTCCCGTATTTATAGACTAATTTTCTCTATTAACAATCTTCGTTGCTAACTGGATTTATGAATGAAATTAACATTTGATTCCATGATTAAAAGGGTTTTTCTCTCTATGTTAAGATTACTTTGAACGAATGGCTCTAATTGCAGGTGATAGAAAATTAAAGCTAATTTTAAAGAAATTAACTTATAACTTTATAAAAAGCAATTCAAACATTAAGCAAGATTTATAAATATGTAAGAAGCAATTGCTTCATGTGGTTTAAAGGAATATTCTTGAATTCCTTTTATATAGAATAATATTTTGAATATTTTTAGTTAAAATTGAAGATTCAAGTAATCATCTTAATTTATTTGGGAAAATAAACATTGGTTAGGTTTATTTTTCTACCCTTATTTATAAATAAACAAGAATCTACTTTGAAATTAGATTTCAGGAAATAAAGGAAGAAGAATCTAGTGGGGTTTAATGCCATAAGAATTTATTAAAATTAATAGTAATCAAAAATAAAAATCTTTCTATTGTGGTTAATAAAAAATCCTAAATATCAAAAACATTATCGCAAAAATTGATCATATTATGATTTGTTTAAGCTTAATTGAGCTTAATTACATTAATTTCACTCTTGACATACTATTTTTAAACATTATTTGATCATAAGAAGACTTTAAGCTCCATAGTGGTCCATATTAAATATTATTTTTATCTCTATTTTGTAATTTTGATTTTTATAAATTATATTTTTCTATCTCATTTTTAAGATTAGCCAAACTTTATAAAAGAAAAAATTAATCACTCTTATTAGTATTTTTCTTAAAGCTATACATGAAGAATGTAATCTAAATTAGTTTTTTACTGACTTAATTGTGATTTATCTTAAGCTTTAAAGCACAAACTAAATCATATTTTATTATTAGAAAATTAATAAATTTATTGAAAAAGATAAAAATTTTATTTTACTTATTTAAAATCCTACTATTATACACAAAAATATAATCTATTTGAAAGGATAATAAAATCAAAATTGAGAGAATAAACAAAAGAATTTAAATGGTATTAGATTAGTGATTGAAATATCTATAGATTAACCTTAAATTTAATTTAATTAATATTACTTTAAATATTTTAGTTTAGACAAGTAATAAATATTTTAAACTTCTTTATTAAAATGAAATTATTTAAATTATTTAAAATTTAATTTGAGATACCTAAACATAATAAAATTATATCAATTTTGAAGTATAAATTATAATTGATCTAAATTAAATCTATCTTTAAACTAATCTTTCCATGAGTAATAAAATAAATAATACAAATAGCTAACCTCTTTTTACTCTTCTTTATAGTTATTCAAATCATTTAAAGACAATTAAAAATTATATTAAAATTTAGAATTAACTTTTAATTAAATATTCTTTAGAATTTGAATTTAAATAAAAGCATGAACATTTTTATAACATTTAGAATTAGTAAATCTACAATAATTAATTAATCAAAATTCCTATTAAATTTTCAGAATATTCTTCTTAAATAAAACTAATCTAAGAAAAATTTTCAAAACCTTCATGAATAATTAATAATAAACTAAAATAAAAACAGATGAAGTTAGTTAAGAATATTTGAAATGAATTTCATAATAGGATTGGGATACATATATCTTTGGTATTTGAACTATTTTATAGCTGATAACCATTCATATATTATTACTTTTTTTAATATGTACATTTATGTCTATATTAAATAGGTGTACGTATGATTAAAATTAAATCTTTATTAAGAACTTCAGAAAGTTTTAATATTATTTTATTTTACTTTGAGATTTTAATTTAGTTTCATTCTAAATAAATAACCTGCCCTTTTCTATTTATTCCTATTTCTTTCTTATTTATTAAAATATCTAAAAATTTTTACAATCTAGTCTATAGAATTTATATTTAGCTAATATGTCTATAATATGAAAGAAATAAAGTTAATAGATAAGCATATAAATTTTATTTAATGAAATAAATACTCTTTAACTATTATAGTTAATGTATGAAAAATAGATCTACAAAAAAGATATCTTTTATTATCTTAAATAAGAAATTACTTAAATATCATATTTTAAATAAATGAATTGTTAATTGTTAGATATTAGCTTAGAAATTGGATTCATAGATCTTGTTCTCTTATCATAGATTCAATAAAAAATGATTAAAAATTTAGAAAATGTATAAATTTCAATCTATTTAGATTCAAAAACATAATAATAACTCTTTGAAATTTTATTTTTATTTAACAAGAGGAAATTTATTTCTATTCATTTTTGGTAGGTGAGGAAAAATATTAAAAAAATTTTTTTTTCCTCAATGAGGAAATTATTTTCCATTTTCCTCTTTTTCCTCAAATCTATCTGCAATCTAACCTGTCAGAGTTTTTTCTAATATTTACCTCTTAAATTTAAGCCTATTTTTAAATTTATTATTAATTTTACCAAAATCAGTAATTCAAAATATTATTTTTACATTAATTATTTTATTTATTAATAAATCAATGTAGGAGAGACTTAAAATTAAGTACTTTTTTTAATTTTAAATTAAAGTATAAAGACATTAGAAAAATTAATTTATTTTCTGATAAAAATATAAGTAATATTAATTTACGATCAGAAGGAAGTAATCTCAAAAAATATAGCATCATTTATTCAGTATGAGTAATATCTAGAAAGAAATTTACTTATAATTGAGTTTCTTTGGATCTTCTTTAAAATATCTATTTTGAATATTAAATACTTAATAACCATCAAAGTAGATTCAGATAAATTAATTTAAAATAAGAATCATAAATCATTAAAATAAAAACTATTAATATCATAAAAATGGCCAAAAGAACTGTAGTTTTAACAGGTGCTAATAGAGGTTTAGGAAGAAGAACAGCTGAGATACTACTTGAAAAATATTCAAATAATTTCGTTTATATCTTCACTCAAAGATCAAATAACCACGATGAACTTAGAGAAGCTCTCAATAAGATTAATCCCAATGCCTAATTTGATCTTAAGGATTTGGATATTTCATCACAGTAAAGCAGAACTGAATTTAAGAACTGGTTTTAATAAAAATATAATAAACTTGATGTTCTTTTCAATAATGCAGGTGTATATGATAAATAAAACGATAATGGCTCAAGACCCACAAAAGAAGTAGCATAATTCACTCTCAATGTTAATTTCATTAGTAATATTTATTTATAATATTTATACCTTCTTATCTTTCTTAAAAATCAATTAAAAATACTAATAGACACTGTAGAATTCACTGAAGAAATGTACCCATTAATAACTGAAGATGGTAAGATTGTTGTGATTAGCAGTTAATTAGGAAAATTGTAACATTAACCTGAAGCTGCTTAAAAATTATTGACAGATCCAACCTTAACTAAAGAGAAGCTTTTCTAATTTGCTAATAATTATATTAATGACACTACTGTTGCAAATAAATAATTAATCTTCAGCAATTATGTATACTTTACATCTAAAGCTCTTCTTAATGCTTATGTTAGATATTTTGCCGTTAAATATATATAACCAAATCAATCTTTCTTTACTGTTCACCCTGGCTGGGTTTAAACTGATGTAAGAATTCTTTTTATTAAATTATTTAAGATTTATTTTTTGTTTTAACTATAAAGATGGGAGGAAATTAAGCTCCTTTAACTAAAGACTATGCATGCCCTTATTTGGCAAATATTATTGCTGAATTTCCTTTTGCTAGACATCCTTTAAGCGGAAAATTACAATTTGAAAATAAGGAATTGGAATATTGAGATATTGCTCTTCTTTTCTATTATTTGTATCTTGATTAAAAATTTATATTTCAAGTAACTCTTTAATAAATTGTTCTATCAAAATTCTTAGAAATTTTTTTACAAAATATGTTTCTTTTCCTAATTATTTCTTATTTTGATTAGAAAAATGGTTTCGTTTAATAATAGTAATAAATGATAAATTAATCATGATAATCTTACTAAAAGTCCCTTAAAAATATTATGTAGTGATTACTTTTAATCAGTAAATTAAATAAATATAAAATCAAAAAGTGCATTCAAAAGATATGTTTAGTTATTTACTATTTAATGAAATTTAGGAGAGTATTTCCTTTTAATATATAAATTATATAAAATACTTTGCTAAAACTATAAATTGTTAAAGATATAATCTATACAAAATAAATATAGTCTTATTTATAAACTCTATCACTTACTTTATCCATTTTTAATTAGGCATTTTGCTAATTATTTCAAGATAAATTAACCTGATATATTTAATTTTAATTTGAAATTATACCTTATCTTTAAGTATATTATATTTATGGTAATAGATTGATTTTAGAAACAAATTCTATTTAACTGTTAAAATGAAGTAATTACTCTAAATTTCTAATTTTTTATTCAATAGACTAAAGTAAAATTCAATATTTTAAGTAATTTATATTTAAAAAAATAGGGATTTAGAATGAAATTTAATTTTTTGGGTGTTTTCTAATAAATTTTTTAAATGTAGGAATTCTACAAAATGAAAAAAATAATGGAAGCCAAAATTTAGAATTTATTATTAGTAGTATTGAATACATTAAGGAATAAAAATTTTAATGATTATAATGAACAAATAACAAGAAAATTTATGGATATTAGAAATACCTTACCATAAAAAGCTAGGAATTTTTTCTAAAAATTTTAATTTTGATTTAAGTGAGAGGAATATTTTTCAGCTGGAGATAAGGCTATCTATAATTAATTACAAAAGATAGAAAAAATAATCGAAAAATGATTTTATTTAATTTTTAAAAATTATAGAGCAAAAATATTTGGTATCATAATAAAAAAACAAACAAAGAATCCTAATCTATTTATAAGATTAGTAAATTTAATATTTTAATATCTTTAATCAAAAAGAAATGTATTAGAATAATTTTAATAATTTTGTTTAGGTAAATTAAAAATTTAAAATAATTCTTAACTACTTAGTTGTAGATTTATCTACTTTTTTAAATAAATCAATCAATCAATACTTTAACAAATTTAATCCTTTTTGTTGAATTTATAAGAGGTTGATTTTATTTTCAAAATAAATAAATTGTTTTGTAGATTATTTTAGATTTATCTGCTTTTCAGTGTTACAAAAGAAAAATAAAAGTAATAATTGTTGTTGAAAGTACTTGAAGTGGTGTTTACACTCTATTATGAGATATTCATAGATTACTTACTTCTAATAAAGCAAAAAGAAAGGGAAATAAAGTGGCAAATGTAAATTAAATAAATTTTTTTTAGATTTGAATAAAGTTAAGCAAATATTTACTTTTAATTTTAAACAATATTTATTAAGAGTGGTGGTAAAAGTAATTGAATTTTTTGTTGGGATATAGCTCTTTTTATAAAAGGAATTTAAAGTAAAGTTGATAAATTTGTCATTTCCCTAAGTTTTTATTATTGGATATATTCCAAATTTTTATTTATAAGATTAAAAACACCAACAATAAGGCAAAGAAGAAATGAATTTGGGTGTAATTTTGATAAGAAAATGAAGCTGCACAAAAATAAAAGATATATTATGCAAATATTTTAATATTAATTATTTTAGAATATATTTGGTCTTTATACATGTTATTTTTTATATTATGGTAGGGTGTATGTTATGGTTTATCAGTCATATTAATCAATCAAGAAAAGTTGGGTTAGGCAACAAAATCAGTACGGATGTTTGATACATGGCTTCCCATAGTTTTGCTAAGCTTTTCAGCAAAAGAATCCATCTTTCTGCCAAATTAAATATTAACTGGTTGAGCTTATTTTGCTTACTCAGAGAAATCAGTAGTAGAGGGAGGGAGCTAGAAGTTTTGTAAAAGCTTTGATTTACTCTAAAATGTTATTTGATTATACAAATTGCGGCCTTAGTTGTTGTGTTCAGGGCTAACAAAGGGAACAAAATCTAAAAAGGGAACTGTGGATACAATCTTTTCCATCTTTTATTTCCATTCTTCTGCAGGGTTGGCTACTGGGGGCCTAGCTTGCTAATGACTACGAATATTTGAAGTCTATTAAATTTGGGAAGGTTAATTCATTGAAACAGGAGCACTATGAGTATCATCTGGTATTATAGGACCAGAAGTCTTTTATTTTAAAAGGAAGTCTTTGAGGGTCTTGGATTTATCTATGCTAATTGCCTTCAAGCAATTACTGAAATAATTTTCCAAAGATTTCTCTCTTTAATTAATGAACTTCTCATCCATATTTCCAAACCATTTTTTAGGAGGGAATTCGGGGATTTTATCTGGATATTCTTCTTTTAATTATTTGTGTATTTCTCTCATAACCGAGTATCTCTGATTCATGAACCACTATACTGATTCTTTAGTGTCATATAGCTATATCTTATACATGACGACACCACGCTGAGCCTCATGTCCTACAAATCTTATTTATATTTATTTCTAACTCATTTTTTACTTTAAAAGCCACTTTGACTCTATTTCTTTTATAACACAAGGTAAGCAGATACTTTTAATTCCTTTCTTCTTATTTGATTCTATTTTTTTTCTTTTTTGACTATATTATTTATAAATCAAATATAGGATTAATCATCACAACGCTACTTTTTTTACTTATCTTATTTATATATTATAGATATCAATCCTCTAAAATTACTAACATTCACATACAATCACTTATTAACTATTATTGATAATCTTTAAATATCTTTGAACTTTTTTTTTGATCGAATTCATTATAATCTCTCAGATACAAAGTAATAACTAACTTTCTTAGATAATAAAATTTCAATTATATTAATACTTTCATCATTGTTCATTCTACCTAAATTTGTATATATTTAAATAATACAAATATATTCTAAAGATTTTAGAAACTTAAGTCCATCTTAATGTTCTTCATTAAGAGATTAGCTGTATTTCCCATAAATTCTTTAATTCTCTCAGTAATTCTAATCAACAATTAATTTAAGTGATTTGTATTTTATCTTTTTTATATCTATCTAAATAATATTACTCAATACAACATTCTGAATAATACGACTTAAAAGAGACAACTATTAATAAAATTTCCACATATATAAAGAAAAACTGAAATTTAAAAAATTATAATCAATAGTAATTGTAATAATAAATATTATTGAATACTTTTGTGTTCAATGAAAACATATAAATTTTTGTTATAATAATCAAATATCTGAATGTGCTAAATAAAGCCAACTTAAAAATTTAATATTTTTTAAAGCTCTATTAAGTTAACTTAACTTAACTAGTCTTATATAAAATTTAAATAATAATCTTAACTATAAAAAATAAAATCAAGGGTAAATAAAAGAATTATATTTATCTTTCATAAAATATTTGCCCTTAATTATTCATCAAAAAATAGTAATAATAAATTTTATCTTGTCTTTCATAAAATATTTGCCCTTAATTATTCATCAAAAAATAGTGATAATAAATTTTATCTAGTTTAAGGATATAAAAAGAAGATTTAATAAAGATATTTGAACAAATAATTTTGTTTTTTTTATGTTATTATTATATTAATAAATACAAAAATTTGGTAAAGCCTTAGATAAAATGTTATTCTTTTAAAGGTAGATTATTTGATGGTTACTTTCCAGAAATAAAATAACCAAGAATTTCTTTAATATTAATTGATTTCATTTTTCTAATGTTTAGAATTATTTTTATCTTTAAAATTAAATCTGTTGAAAAAATTAAAATTATTATTACCAAAATTATAAAATCATTCAAAATAATTCTAAAACGTGTATTTATATATATTGTCTTCTTTAAATGCTAAACAAAGTATTTTTGAAACAAATTTCATATAAAGAATATTAATTTAATTTAGATATTTATATTTTCTAAACAAATGTTTTACCAAAGTAAATATTATATATAAATTAGCATTAATTAAACTGTGTAAATAAAAGTAAAATAAACTAAGCAATTGTGTTTTTTTATATTAAAATAATAGATTTAACAAGTTTAAATCAAATATTTAAAATAATATTGTAATGGAAAGTCTCATCTTGTAGTTTTTTCTTATTTTAGATGTTTTAGCAACCATATACTAGCAAATCCCTTAAAGGAAGATTTTATTACTATTTCTTTTTTGCAATTATATTTTCTATTATCAAATCATCTATTTAATTATAGCTTAAATCTAATACTTCTACTGTGTTCAATATCTTCGATGATTAAATAAATCTTTATAGAGTTTCCTATTATAATGAAGGAATCATAGGAATGCTTAATTCTTTTAGTTTAAACTCTTTATTTTATAATAATTCAAGAGTACTGTTTTCAAAATATACCCATGAGAGATCTAATACTTCTAATCTTTAAATCACCTAACTTTGAAAGAGAATTTAAATACCTTCATTATTTACATTCGAACACTCATAAAACTTTAGTGTTGTAAGATTTTTTAAATCCCTACATAAAAACTGTCATTAAAGTTAATTACAATGAAAAATAAAGTTTACCTTTCTGCAATTACCTTGAGACACTCATTATCAAATAAAGAGCTTGATGCATCAAAGTATTACAAATTTTCTGCTACATGGCTTTATAATAACTTGACAATACTTTCAGACGAGCAATTATAGCATTTGTAAATACTCAATCTATTAAGATTTCCTACAAAATTCTTAGATTCAATTAATGCTTGGATTGTTATTTCTGTGAGTTTTAGGCATTTTAAATATAGTGCTTTAATTTTATTTAGATATTAACTGTTCAGTAATACAGTTAACCCTTTATCTGTTAGAAGATTACAAAAACTTATATTCAATTCCTCAATTTGATTTTCTTTTAAACTTAAAGTTTGAACAAAATTATCATTAATCAACGTGCCTGAAAGATTCAAATGTTTTAGTTAGCTGAAATTTGCTACTTATACAAAATCTTGCAATTATTAGGAACTGATTTTCCAACAGCTCTCCAATTAAAGATGAATCAATGATTTCTATTCTTGTAAAAATTTTAAAATCGATCCTCCAAATATGCAAGAATTTATTTTCAACACTTGTAGCTTTTAGAATTAATCCTTATGCTATTCTAAAAAGCTAGAAATGTCATAGATGCTAAAGTATTCCAGCTATAATTCTGTAATAGAATTACTATCCTTTATTATTATATCTTCTAATTAACTTTATTAAAAGTCTTAATCAAAACTAATTTCCACCTTCATTTAATAAATTTTTTGTAATTAATTTGTAAATAGGTAAATTCAATATTTATTTAATAAGTTTTTTGTTAAGAAATATGAAGTGGTAGGTTTTGTAAAGTGTAGATTCATTGTTAGTATTTATTCATAAATAATTTCATAATTAAAAATTTACATGATACCTAAATTTCTTTAAAATACCCTCTCCCTCTCTCTATACAATTTATTTCATTATTCAACTATAATTCTCTTAACATAATATTTTAATTTAACTAAATTATTTAGTAAATTTAAAATTGATTTAGATAATTCTACTATTTTATTATTATAATGTTGATAATGATGAATTTATTTTTAAAAATATATTATTCCTTTTAGGATACTTTTACAGTAACCTTTTTCCTTTAATAAATAAAATTACTCTTTAATGTAAGAAGTAGAAATTAGGAATTGATTTGATAAGACATTAATTATCATTAGATTTATTAAATTAATTACTTTTGGTCAGTTCAGAAATTAAAAATTTTGTTTTAATAAAGTAAAATAAAGTCAAAAAGATAGATAAATTAAGATAAAATGTCATATTTAACTGTTGAAGATCTTGAAAATAGTTAAGGAAATTAGAAACATAGTTCCTTTTTAATACTTTCATTTATGTAATTATTTATTATTTATTGACACGATTTAAGTTGGTGATTAAAAAAATAGAGAAGTTTTTATCCGTAATGAAGAGACAAATAGAATCATTAAAGCTATAGATTTTCTTGATTAATTGAGCAAATTATCATTAACACTTTCGTAATATTAATTTAGCTTAAAGGGAAATAATAGAATTACATTAAATATATTAGATACGCAAGAATTAATGATTTAGGCTCTTCATTAGTATTATAAGGTATAGACAAATGTATAAATCTCAAACAATTCAAGCTATGCTTATAGTAAACTATTAAAAAATATTAATCAAATATTATAATATATCATTCTTATAGAGGAAATGCTCAAACATTTTAAGGTTTATCACTTATAGTAAGCAATATTAGTACTTTGGGATAGTTAGAATATCTAGAAATCAATTTTCAGTAAAATTTTTATGATACTAGATTTATAGTTAATTATTTTATGTAGCGATAATTATCTAAGTGAGGGGGATTCAGAAAAGATATTTGATGTTTTGATCAGATGCACAAATCTTAGAAAATTAAAGCTTTAATTAGGGTAATAAAGACTATTAAAAATTGAATGAAAGTATCTTTATTATTTTTGTAACGTATAAAGACAGAATAGAATTACAACTCTCGGAGGATTAAATATTTTAGAGAGCTTAGGAAGATTACAATAAGTCTAGTATTTGTCATTATAGATGAGGTAAAATTAATACATACCATTGATATGATAATTAACAAATAATTTCTATTATATTATTAAGTTCAAACTAAATAGGACAAGATCCAATTGGAAATGATTTTACTGAATAAATGCTATAAAATTGTAAAAAACATGAATATTATAAGAATTTAAAATCCTTAAAATTAGATATACAGTAATCTTATGATGAATTCTTTTCAAAAACAATAAATTAAAACTATTTCATAAATAAAAGGAGAAATTTCATAGATGAGTAATTATTCTCAAATATACTTCAGCTTTTTGCTTACTCAAAGGATTTATTAAAATTTAAATTGATTGCTGGGTATTTCCTTTATTCTATCCCATCCTTATTTATTAACCTGAAAATAAAATTTTAAATAGGAATAATGCTTTGAAAAAGATTGACATCATAATTTTAACTTCATTGATATCTTCTTATCCATTTTTAGAAAAGTTGAAATTAGATTTTAGGTAATTATTAAATTAAATAGTCAAACATTCTAAAATATATTTAATTAAAGTGAAATTACTTTAACTAACTTCGATGGATCTTAAACATTAAACTCCCCAAATTGTAATGAAAATTTGAAATAATTTGGAAAGAATCTGATTAAGATAAAAATTAACTTAAGGTAAGTAAATAGATGATTAAATAGTTGCATAAAAAAGAATAATATTTATAATAAATAGATTAACTATTATAGAGAGTCATTAGTAGCTAATTCAATTACTAAGTAAAAGTGATAAATTATAATACTTAAAAATAAGAAATGTGTAAGTAATTTCTATTCTATTGTTTGTTAATCAGTATTTATTTAGCAAAACAATATTTTGGATAAATATAGATCTTCTTAAATTGATGACAACTAAGTCGAAAATCTATTCAAAGATATTCATCTACTCCACAATTTAAAAACCTTAAATGTAGATTTATGGTAATATTTAGAATAGATTAAATGGTAAAATAAACATTTTTTAGGTATAACAATATAAGGACTTATAAAAATTAGTTTGATTCTCTACAATACTGCTAAAAATTAGAAAAACTCAAGATTAATTTCTAGTAAATAAATGCATTTCTTATTAATTTAAACTTTTAATTTATTTTTTAATTTACAGTTTAAACTAAGAACTTGATTCTACAATTGTAATTTGTCTAATTAAAGTTTTATAAAATTGCCCGAATTTGAATTCGTTGAGTTTAGACCTTACCAAGTAAGTATTTTTTATTAATATTGTAAAAGACTATTTAAATTTTTAAAAGTTGTACTTATTTAGGCTAAGATGAAGAGGCTTCATATCTTTTAAAAGATCTTCATAAATTGAAAAACCTTTAGGAAATATGTTTTTCAGCAAAGTATTTATTTCCTTAATAAGAGTATTTACTAAATTTTATTTTTTCATGCAAAGTTACTGCTAATTAAGAGATAAAACTAGCTCAGAGATTACTAAATAGATTTTTTAATGCAGATAGTTATAGCATATTAATTTATAATTGAGGTAATAAATATACTAATTTAATATAATTAAATTATTTTTTAAAAAAAAGTGGTAACTAATAAATACAAGATAACTTTTTAAGTGATTTATCTCCATTAATTAAAAACTTAAATGATCTCAGAATCTTAAACTTAGGATTATTGTAATATTCATTTCATCAATTTTATTATTTAAAAATTAAATATCTATTAAATTAGGATAAAGTAAAAATAATTAAAATTTTAATCCTTTAATCTGTGCATGAATTTTCATTTAAGTTTAGTTTTAGATTTTAATAATTTTAAATGATAAAGTAATTGAAATAATTATTTTATTTATTAAAATAAAAATAGCTCAAATGATTTTAATAGAAGTTAAATAAATGATTTTTGTACAAGTGTCAGATAAATATAAAAATTATGTATAATCCGTTTTCTATTTAGGTAAATTTCTTTAGGAATTCCTTCATTGATATATTATAACTAAAATCAAAATAGTTTCAGAGAAGACTTTAGATATTTAGAGAGGATATTTTAAAAAATGAAATATATTACCTCTGTTAAGATAAACTGAAAATCTCTAATATGCCAATTTAAATAATATTATTTATAGTAATTGATTATATATTTAAGAGTAATGAATTATTTGATCTATTTAATTTATTTTAAAATTATTTTATTATTGATTAATTTAATTTATTTTAATTATTTTATTAATTTAATTTATTTTTATTATTTTATTAATTTAATTTATTTTATTATTTTATTAATTTATTTTAATTATTTTATTAATTAATTTAAGATATTGTAATTATTTTATTAATTTATTAACACAAAAATTTAACTCATTTTTTAATTTTCTACAGTTTGAATTATTTAAATTAAAAAAATAAGGTTAAATTTGATCATTTATTAGTAACATATTAATAGAAATAATTAATTTGAAAGAAAATTGGATTCTTTGTTGTCATAAATTCTTTTCATTTCATTTATAATTCTTATATGATTAAATTATTTTTTTATTTCCTTATTGGGGTTGGGGTTGGGGTTGGGGTTGGGGTTGGGGTTGGGGTTGGGGTTGGGGTTGGGGTTGGGGTTGGG
>AHAN01001181.1:0-105182 GCA_000260095.1 Tetrahymena borealis
AACCCCAACCCCAACCCCAACCCCAACCCCAACCCCAACCCCAACCCCAACCCCAACCCCAACCCCAACATAAATCAAAGGTTGTTATAAATTATAATCAGTTTTACATAATTAATTTAAATAAAAATAAATCAAGCTAGATAAAAATTAAAACCTGTTTGTTTTTCTTAATTAATTTAAATAAAATATTATTTATTATTCGCTAACATTAACTTTAAATTATTTTATTTACATTTTTCAAACAGAAACATTTTTATATTTCTTTTTTAACTAGATTTCTATTTCTTGATTGTAATAATAAAAGGTTATTATGCAAATTTATATTTTCAGTTCCATCCATTTAATTTAAGAACTGATATTACAATAATTTATAAAATAAAATTAATACCTCTCAGTTTTTTGACATTTTCTTTTGATATTTAAATTTAATTAATTTTCTAAAATTAAAAATAATTCTAATTAATAAAAATTGATTGATTAATTGTTATGTTTAAATAAGATATGAGTAGAAGAGAAGAATGAATATAAATTAATTTAAAAAATTATTTGAGGTATCAAAGAGAGTATGGATTTGTTTAGGTTTTTCGAGAAAAAAATAGTAAATATTAAAAAATAAGATTGAATTTCTTATAAATTTATATGAAGTCTAATGGCTATTTATATGTATTATCAATAGTTCCCGTATAGGATTTTAGAAAGAAAATAAGATAAAGATAAAAACAGAGGTAGGTAGGTATCTTTGGATTTATAGTCTATTTATTTGCATTAAATTTTTAGAAAACACAACAAAAGAGATTATATTAAAAGATTAAGAAAAAATGAAAGTTCTTTAATAATTTTAGAATAGATTAGTTAAGAGTTTGTACTTAAAGAGGACCAACTAGTTTGCTCAATTAGCCAAAGAGGCTGATGTTGAAGATGATGTTAACAAGTACACCAATGCCAAAGAATATTATGATTATTTATTGCGTTTCACTCCTCAAGATGAAAAGGGTTATATTAAATTCCATCCTGGTCAATTTACCAAGATGGTTAAAATTGCCTCCAACGAAGAAGATATTAAATCCATTCGTAGTGCTTTTTACAACTTCATTGGTCATAAGCAAAAATTCACAAACACCCAAGTTGATAAATATCTTGAAAAAGCTATTGAAATTAAGGCTGCTAAAGAAATCAATGAAATATTAATCAATCACAATTTCTTAATGTATTACCCTCACTCTAGCGTTTTACACAAGTTAGCATAGCATTACATTTAAGAAAACAATGCTGAAGGATTGAATGAACTTACCCGTATATATTCAAATACCCATTTCTTGAAATTAGAATCAAACACTTTAGAAATCATTTCTAACTATGCTATTGAGTAGAAGAATCAAGGAATTATCTTAAATGTAGCTTAGATTGCTTACAGAAAGGGTATCACTACTATTAGTGAGAATACAATTAATAATATCCTCACTGGTCTTGCTAGACATAAAGTTGCTAACCCTGAACCTAAGGAAGGTACTGGCAATAAAGTAGAAACTAAATTCCTTTCTCATATTAAAAAATGCTCTCAATCATATCATACAATTATTGGAAAGGCTTACCTTTCTCTTGCCAATAAAGATATTGATGGAGCTTTAGTTAATCTTGCCAACTACCACCAAGTTGATCAAAAAAAAGTTTCTTCTGAAAATATCATCTCCAACGATGCTGTTACCATTGAATTCTTTGAATAATTAGGAACTTAAATTACAGAATCCCAAAAGCCAAAATATGTTGAACGTCTTGCTAAGGTTACTGCAGATATCTAATCAAAATTAGGTTAAAAAGCTATTCACTAAGATGTTTCTAGTATTATTCAAAAAATCGCTTCCTCTTCTTCTTCTTCCTCAACTGAATAAGCTAATACAGAAAGTGCTGAATAATAATGAATAGTAAGGAATGGACGAAATCCTATTATTTAAACTTAACTAACATATGATGAGTGATCTTTAAAAGGAATAAAATGAATGAAATAATAAATAATATTAAATGTTTTTTTAGTTTAATGTAATCTTTCTTTAATGTAAATTTAAGTAGTAGCTTGCGAAAGAAAGTGAAATTGTAAGCATACTAATAGGATTATTTATAAAATTATTATTATTAAAGAGTATTTAAAACATACTATATATCTGTTTACTTAACTTAATAATCTTTATTCTATCAAATATCCTTATTTATCCTCCTTTATTATTATTATTTTTCTATTAGCTTATTCAAAATCTTACATTTTATTCTTTTAAAAATAATCTAATCATTCAATCTATTCAGCATTTGTTTGGTCATTTTCAAGCTACTAAATCTATTTAAATACTTTTTCTGTTGATACAATCGGAATAAAATACATACTTAATTTTAAATTAGAGAAAAAACATGAATATTATTTTTATTTTTATTATTATTATTAGATTTAAATGAATTAATCTAACTAAAAATAAATAAGATAAAATAAATTTAATTTAGATAAAATTAATAGAACCATTATATATTAACTATCAGTTTAATTTATATTCAATAGGTGCTTTCGCTATAAAACTCATTTAAATCTACAACACTTAATACTTTATAAAAATTGCTATTTGCATTCATTTTATTATTTCTGTTGTTATATGAGAAATATTCTAGCTTTATATATTGCTTCAAAACATTCAATCTACCATTTATTTCAGAGAGCTAAGATTCTTTGAATAGGATTTTATCCTTGACAAAGTGGTAGTAGAGAAGACACATTTCCTCCCAACTATAGAAAAATATATTGTTAGCTGCATAGTATGGTAGATAATTGTATAAATCAACAAATATATGTGTAACTTTCTCTTCATCACAGTATTAAATAAAATTGATTACATCTTACTATGAAAAAGTGCAATTAATACTCTTTATTTTTAATGACTCTAATACATGTGAAGGTGTGTCTGCAATTTCTAATTGCTATAAAGCTAATCTTGCTTTCCAGTATCTCATTAAATCCATTAAAAGACATTATTTAGCATCTATGTGAGAAAAAGCTATATCTACCTCCTGCATCCACATATCAACACTTTTTAGATTTAGAGTGAAGGCAGATTCCAAAATTATACATAAATCTTGTAGGGAAAAGCCTTACTTATTATGGTATTTTTAAAAAATAAACTATTCTTATTTGATATCGTCATAGTGTAAATCTCTTTTATATACGATTTAGTACTCAGAAGATACTTAGTCAACTAGCAGACTCTATTTCTAAGTGTTTTCCTTTAAATTTGTTTAATTAAACTAGCTGTTAAAAGAAAAGATGTTACTTTCTATTAATGGAATAAACATATCAAGATTAGAAATGAAATTTTTCTAATAATTATAAACTAAATAATATAAGAATTTAGATAGTAAATATCTGTTTTTCTCAAAGAATGCTTATATATTTAAAGAATTTAGCTAAGTTGGAGCAAAGTAATAGGAGATTTAGTTAAACACGTAGGATGATTTATAATCACAAAGACTAAAAAGAAATGCAATTTATATTAGTTAAGTCTTAATACTAGATTCAATATTACTCGGATTATTTTCACTTGAATTATCTTCAATTTTATCATTAATATCAGAAGATTTATTTTCAGTAGAAGTACTCCACTCTTAATTCTATGATTCATCTTAATATTATTATTAGTCCTTTTATTTTTACTAAGTATTTCCTTTTTAAGAATAGTAAAATTCATCTTAAATATTTTTAATCTAAGTAGATGCATTTATTTCAATAGTTTATAAGATATAAGTTTTATTTTTCAAGTAATCTGAACCATAGTGTTGATATAAAGCAAATCCTAAAGTTACTATATCTTCTAAGTTAAACTAGTTCTTTGAAAGATGTACTTCAAAATAACTCAATAAAATCTGAATAGATTTTTAAACTATATTTTACTACCACTCTTTATTACTAAGTCGTCTTATAATAAATAGACCAAGGAGAGATTCTCTTATTTCTCTAGAAGTAAAATCCATTCTTTCTTAGCAAATTTAATCGCACATCTTCATCCATAGCTCCATATTTTTATAATATTCTATTTAATTTAAACTTTTCATTAAAGATCCTATGTAGGGACAGTGCTCATCTTCTACACTGTCTGTACTATTATTACAAAGTTTTAAATTCTCTTCAATTTTTGAGAGTACTTTTTCTATGCCATAAATTTATTTATGGGTTTATCCTTCACATATTTTTGTGAGTTATTCTAAAATCTTGATGTAATCATTAAGAGATAATGCTACTTTAGGTTTATAAACAAGATCAAATATTTATTGAGTACTTTTCATCAATAGTATATTGTATTTATCATCAAAAACCTTTGATTTTCCAATTTTAACCATAATTTAATTATAATCTACTTATGCAGGAAGTTATGCAGCATTGTTTGTGCAAAATTTATATTTGAAATATTTAATAATATTTACATCTTGAACACTATTTCGAAAATTGTGTAATTTCTTGAGCATCTTCCTAAATCTACTAATAATAAATAATTATGTATTACTTTTAATTAAATCCAAAATAAATAAAAAATCTTTTAAAAAATAAGTGGAAATTGAATGAAATGAAAAATGATTAGATTATTTAAAAATATTTTTTTAATAAAATCTAAACATTTATTTTATAAATTACCAAAGGCAATAATAATCTGAATCAGCTAATTGTTATAAATTTAAAAAAATAAAAAAATGTAGGAAAAATTAACCAATTTACTTTTTTTTATATAAAGGGTACATCGTTGACTTGATGAAGTTAAAAAGGATATTTTCCTTAAAGGAAATCAAAAATAAAGTTTTATCAACACTATAAGTGCTCTTAATACAAATTAATAGAAGGAATTATTTGAGAAATTAAACTAATGATTTCAAAATTCAATAGCAACTTATATGATAGCATAATAATAATTGTGACACTAATTTAATATTAAAATTCCACAAATATTCAATTTATTTATACAAACTAAATCAAATTATTATCTAAATATTTTTTTAAACATTATTCCTATATGATATAGAAAAAACTTATTAAAAAATGTATTAGTTAGTTGATTGATTTATTGATTGGTTGGTTGGTTGGTTGATTGATTAGCTAGTTAGTTAGTTAATTACTTAGATTTATTACAATATTATCATCAAATTATTTATTAGATTTTAAATAATTATTATTTGGTAAAAAAATTAATTTATAAACTCATTCAAATTCACCTTATTGGTGCAATGCTTTGAGAGTGATATATAAATCTTCTAACTTGATAGGTTTGGAGAGAGCAGCATTGAATCCAATTTAGCTAAATTTGCTAGAGTCTGTATCAATATCATCTCCTGTGAGTGCAATTATAATTGCATTAGGAATTTTTTTTTATTCTATTAAATTCCTAATAACTTTGGTAGCTTGTATACCATCCATTACTGGCATATTAATATCCATAAAGATAATATCAAAACTCTCACTCTTTACTTTATCAACAGCTTATTAACCATTGTATGCATGGGAAAATGTTATATTAGTGAGTGTGTGAAGTAGACATTTAAACACTGAGATATTAAACTATACATCATCAACTATAAGAATTTTGGTTGGTTTAATGAATAGTTTTTATATATAATCACATATTTTTTAAGTGTCATTTTAGTTTATAGCAGTTGTTAGCTCTTCTTCATTTTCTTCTTAATTTAATTAATCTTAACTTGGAACTAATTATCTCTATCCTTATGTATTGTCATTTTAAGGTTGCTTCTGATGATAAATCATTCTATTACTTTAGATCTTATTTATTGGAGTATCACCATTTTAGAGTCGACTATATATCTTGAATGAAAACTAGCTTCCTTAATTCTTAGAAGAAACTACCTTTATATTATTTGTCTTAGGACCTAATAGTTAGCTAAGTGATTAAGCGATTATTAGGCCTAACCCAACGCCTTCTTTATTCACTCCTTTTTACTCAAATGTTCCAAACATACTGAAGAGTTACTTTTGCTAATTAGCATCTATCCCTAAACCAGTATCTATCACTGTAATTTTAATCATATCATTTTAATTATTATCTTATTAGAGTTTATAGTTGTAAGTCTTAACAGCTACACTTTTTTGGCTTTCCATGTCTTGAGGAATCCTTAGTTATTATTGCATTTTTATCTTTTAATCTAGATTTTCTGTATAATTATTTTGAGATAATTATAGTGTTCTATTACTTTTGAGAGACTGGGCTACTTGCTAAGTTATTTATGATGATATTTATTTATTTACTCCATTTTTCTTTGTCCTTAATTAATTTGCTTAGAATTAATTCTAATTTGATTAATCAAATATTGGATGGCTTGGATTTTAATTCTAGTTTAAATTCTCATCTTTTATAAAATTTAATTAGTTAGAACTGATATTATTTTGCTCAAATTAAATAGTTTTGAACTATTAGTTATTTAAACCATTTATTTACACCTTTCTTAAGTGATCTTTATTGTTTACTGTGCAATATTTCAAAAGATCATTTCGACCTTCTTTCTAACTTAAAGGAGATGCATTTACTTTTGTTTAAACGGTAAATGAATTTTATTAAGGAGTAAAGATTACTTTTGAATCCTTTTAAAAGAAATTGGAATGGGAAGGAAAGTTAGGAGATAAGAAGTGCGAAAGATTTTAATTAGATTGTTAAATATGCAGCTCATCATTGATAATAATATCTTTATCAAAGTTGGATTCCATTTCATTTTATTAATTTAGCTGATCATTTTTATGAATAATTTCAGGGTTTTAATTCTGGGTGTTATTAGTTAAAAGAAGATTTTATTGATTTATTCTTTTCGGAGAATTACTATATATTAACATATTTTATACTCTTGCCGAATTGGTCATACTAATAAGATTATTATTTAACTAAATATTCAAAGACTGAGTACAATCATGATCATTTTTTAATTCATCCTCTATTTCATCACAATCATTGGCTTCTTGTACTTTAATAGTAATAGAACCTTAGAATGTAAATTTTAGAGCATTTGAAACAAAATTAAAAATTATTTATTTTAGACGAATCTCATCTGTGTAAAGGAAACTATTGCTTAAATTATTGATAATATTAAATTTTAATCCCTTTTCTTATATTTGATAAAGGAATGTTTGCTTAATGTTTTATAGAGTGTTTTAGAGATTAAAATAAGTCGGTCTGGGTTTAATCTTTTTATGTATCACTTAAGCATAATCTAGAATATCTTTGATAAGATAATTAAGTAAATCTCCATTAATTTAGACTAACTAAATCATTTTTTTAATTTACTCAACATTATCTTTCAAGAGAGCAGCTTATAAAATCGATTACATACCATTTAAGGGTGTTTTTAGATCATGAGAAATAGTAAATAGCAGTTAATCTTTATATTAGTTTTCCTTAATTAATTCCTAGTTACTAATCTTTTCTGAGATATTTTAAAATGTAACTACCACAGAAAAGCTATCTTCCCAATAAGACTCTAAAATATGAACTCTGTATTTTTATTCTTATAAATATTTTCTTCTTTCCACCTATTTTCTTATGCTATCAGATTAATAAATATCTTCATTTTAAGCAATAAAATTATTGCTATTTAGAGGAGCGTTATAAAGACAATCAAAGACAATCTCCTAGCTAATAATGTTATCATCTACTACTTGGTTAGAAGAGTAGTAAGAAGAAGAATCGTCATAGTTTTTTAATGTAGCCTCAATTATCTTACTAAAATTTTTTGGTGAATATCTCTCTCTCAGCACATCACCCAGATTTATATTATTTTTACTAGGAATGATAAATTATTCAAAGATTAAATCCAGATCATTATTGTATATGTTAAGAAAATCCTTTTAAAATCGCTTATTACAAAATTCTTGTTAAAATTTAATAGAGTGTTTATTCACTACTCTTTGTGATTTAGTAAATAGTATTTGATGAAAATTATTTTAAGGCTAAAGGTTAATTTGATTTTTTACAATATGAATATTACTAGGAGATGATTCATTAATATATTTAGAACCAATATTTTAGCTTTCTGAGTTATATTTTTTATTTGTATTTATGCCTCCTTAATTTGTTATTTATTTAGTATTCCCAACTTATTCATCTATTATCTAAAGGTTATTTTAAGTATAAGAGTAAATTGGAGGAATTTAAATAGAGTGGAAATTATTTTCATTTAGTTATGAATTGTATAACACAGATGAGGAAATTGATTCCTAGCTTTTAGATTAGAAATTATCTCCCTATCTTTAAATGTTTTAATTAAGCCCATTATCTGCAGGAAATTAAATTGAAAAAACACAAATTGGATGAGGAATAGAAGAGTCTACAAACTTATAAAACGAATGAGCTTTTTTATTTACAATAAAATATTCAAAGAATCTTTACATCTGCGACACCTCTTAGAAGTATAGAAAAGCAGCCAATATTGCCAATATAATACCTAGGCAAAAAAGATTAAACCACCCAATTTGGTTACCGAAACTGATAAATGAAAAAACGGCTAAGGTAATTACACATATTTCTTTTAGCCACCATCTCTTAAGAGTACTCAATAGCATAGCTTGCTACATAAATGAAAAGCTCCCTATGATAAATGCAATATCTATATCTCTTTTTATTAATACAATACGACTATCCTTTGCAGAAGCCGTATTTGGGATATCTTCCCACCACTGACTTGCCTTGCTTTTCAAATGTGGTATAATTAATAAACTTAATTAAATCTAGTAGCTTATATATGAGATCATTAATAGCTAATCAATATACTTAGGAAAGCGTGAAGCGATATACAAAGAAAGACAGAAAATTAAAATTAATAAAGTATCCACAAATATACTTATTATTAAAAGGGTATTTCTGCCGTCACCGTCTAGTATAGAGCCTTCTTAAGTGAAAGATTGCTACTGTAAATGGTTAGAGCGAGTAAATATATCCATATAACTTATACACACTTATATTATAATAAACCCATAAGAGATATAAGAAAAAATTGACAATTAATTCCTAGTCTTAAATTGAAAGTATTCATCTTAGATCATCCTTGATTAGAATTTCAAAGAGAATTTGTCAATTTTCTCTGATTTTGTTTGTTCCATTACTCTGACAACTCAATTTATTGATAAATTATATCTAGTACTTCAATATTTTATGCTAACTTAAAATATTTTATTCAGTTTTATCAGGTATCTATTGTACGCAATCTTTAATTTTAAACTTAATTTTCTATGTATTTATTTTTGCTTAATTATTGTATTCTTGCGGTCTCTATTAAAACAAGATTTTTACAATTATTAATAACTATGATGCTAACAAAAGGTATAATACTTTATAATGAAAATTAATTACCTTTTTATTTCTACCTCAAAAGAAACAAATTAAAACTTAAGTGTTAGATCGACTTCTAACATAAAAATCAAGTATCGGTGCCATCAAATATAGCTCTACTGTAATATTTAATAAAAAAATTCCTTGTATTATAAATTCATTCATTACATATTGATACATAGAAATTAATTATTATTGAATTTTCATTAGAATTTTGATTTAAAAAAAGATATTTCTAATATTATATTAACAAATTATTTGTCATGATCACTTACAAATAATGAATCAAAATAATTAAATATCAAACTCTTTCCGTTTTATTTTCATTTTAATTATTCAGCCCTATGGCTAGATCCCAATACAATATCGAGTACAGAGAGAAAAAATTGTAAAATAAGAATATTAATTATAAATTAATTACTCTGAAAGTCTTGACCAATAATTTTTTAATTTTATTTTTATTTCTCAAATATTTTATTATCAAAGCTTTCATCAAAAGCTAACTGATACTGCAGAAATAGATTACGAAACTACAAAATAAAAAGTAATTTGATGGTTGGCTCAAATGCTATAGAAAATAAGATATAAATTAATTAGTCTTTAAAACTTTATAACATTTAAAGTATCTAGATTAGATATAATTGGATTTGAGTAAAGAAATGTTATTTTTCAAATCAAGCTATAAATATTATCTAGTTTTGGAAATTCCTAAGATGCATATACCTATCTGCCTACCTATCAATTTATTTTTAAATTGAATATTTATAAAAAAAGATTTAAATTATTTTCATTAATTGATAGAAATGAAGTAATAAAAACTTTTATGAATGAGCTGGTTTAATTCAAAATAATAATAATTTAATATCATCAATTATGGAATAGTACTGATATTTCTTCAAATTATTAAATTAATTGCCATCTTAAAAGAATGAATATTAATATCATCTTTTTACTATACTTAAATTGAAAACAATTAAACAAAATTTATAAAAGTCATCTCTTTTTCTGCTAATTAATATATTGAAAAAAAAATTTAATTAATTTTACAAAATCTAACTAACTAACTACTCACACTATTATTTTTTTGAATGCAAGGACATTAAAGAAAATTTGGCTAATCGCCATCATAGGACAATCTATCAATGTTAGCAGGATATAGCAATGGATAAAATTATTTCTAGAGTAATCATTTCCATCAATTTATTGAAGATAGTTTAGATTCATAAGAAATTTTGAAATTTTGAAAAGAAACGATAAAAATAAGATGAATAATATTAAAAGCGATTGATTTATAATAGTTAAATCTATAATGCCTAATTTAATGGAAATATTAAAATAATTGAAGATAAATAACAAACTTAATATAAAAATGAAAGGTTATTTTAAGTATTTTCAATTTATAAAATAAAAAAGATACTGGTGGTTCTAATTAGCGTATGCAAACACCTCCTCCTCCAAATTCATAGAGTAAAATGGCAACAACAATATAAGGAACAGGAGTTAAAATGATTAATAATTAATTTAGCGTATCAATGAAGATACCTTAGTCTATTAATAATTCAACAAATGGAGCAAATACTTCAAATGTTAAAATAGGCGAGCTTAATAAGAAGATTAGGAATGAAAATGAGAATTTGAATGAAAAGATTAAAGAATTAGAAATAAAAGGAAAGCAATCTAACTTTGATTATACTAAAAATCACATAGATGTTGCCAGCTATATTATGAATGTAAGAAAGAAAAATACTTGTATTTCTTAGAAACAATCACTCATTAAGATTGCTTTTTGTTTTATTATAAAAATTAAATAGAATTATACAAAATATCGTGATTTAGTTACTGAATTGAGTGAATTGAAGAACTAACACCTCGAAGAAGTTAAAAAGTAATTTGATGAATAGATTTACTTAAATACTATAGAATTAATATTTAAACTATTAATACAAATGAATTCTAGTCAATTTATTTTCATATTAAATAATATAATACAGAAATAGATAGTTAAGGGAAGTTAATGAATAATTGAAAAGCAGATAACGTGGTTATGCTACTCTCAATCCATAAGAATAATAAGAATAAAATCGTTAATAGGAATTAAATAGATAAATTGAGCAAACTTAAAAAGAAAACTTATAACTTTTAGCAGATCTTAGAAAACTAGAAAATGAAATTAGCAATAATACTAGCAACATTTAATCAATGGCTGATAAGACTTTTTCTAGTTAATAAGAAAAGTAATAACTCATAGATAAGTGCAATCAATTTTAACAATAAATTAACAAACTCACTGAATAATTGGAAGAACAAGAAAAGCGTTAAAAAGAAAATTAAGCTAACTCTACCAAGAAAAATTTCTTCCAAGAGTATGATTAAATGTGCAGATAAGTAATTAATTCTGCGTTCATTATTAGATTTAGAATATTAACGAAATATTTTCAAATTTTTAAAAAAATTTTATAATTTTATAATATAGGTTGCATAGCTAAGATAATAAAATTAAGATCTTACAGAAAGTCTAAAATAGAAAATAATCGAAATTTGTAAATTATAGGGAAAAGAACCTCCCAATTTCAACTAGGGAATAATGCACAATTAATTCTAAAATTGATTAGGAGCGTGTGTGCTTTCTTTAAAAGCTAATTAATATTATAGTCAGTTCATACAATTTATACAATTTGGATTTCAATTTGAAAGAATTATTTATTTCATATTTTTTCTTTTTTATATTAATTTTAAACATTTTAATTCCTTTTTCTTTTATTATTTTTACACATTTTAAAAGTTAATTTATATAGGGGTTATTCTCAATCTAGTAAATTATTAGAGGGTAGCAATTAATTGTTTTCTAATTATGGCCTATTAACCTAATTATTTTTATAATTTATCAATTCAAAATTTTTTTAAATCTAATCAAAAAATCTAACTTTTAAATATTTCACTCTTAATGGAAAAAGGAACCAAATTAGTTTAGATATCTAAATCTTCACTGTTTTCTCAGCAGGGATAGGGGGAATTGACTAAAAAGAGAGATATCGAAGATATATAATTTAGTTTGAATCAAGTTAAGTCATTAATAGAAGGTAAGCTTAGTTCTTTTTAGAAATTCCTAGAACCCTCAAATTCAAACTCTAAGGACCAACAATAATTCTTGGAAAATACTTTTGCTAGTAATAAGATCATAGAATCTCACCTCACTGAAATAATTGAAATATGTCACTATAATATGAATCAATAAGGTGGTATTAATAAAGAAAAAGGAATAAAAATGAATAAATAAAATGAAATAACAGATACAATTTAACCCTAAAAACCTCTTTAATTGATAAATGATAAAATTTTTTTACCAGAGCCAGAAGTAAATAATATTCAAACCAAACAAGATTTAATATTATTTATTTTTTAATAAATAGAATATATTATAAAAGTAAGGAACCAATGTTAGATATAATGGAAATAATTAGTAAGAACTATCAAATGATGTTTAATTTTAAGAATATTCAAATTAAAGTGGATAATAATTACCTAAGTTAATGAATTTTTAGTAAGATTAGCAAGAATATGTGTATGATGATATGGAGGGTGATGTAGAATATAATCCATATGATAGAGAAGATGAATATGGATATTAAGATTATATTGAAGAAGAAAACATGATAGATGATTAATATGATCTATACTCTTAATAGTATAGTGTTTAAAATAAAGCTTTTAGTCAAATTCCTTACCAAAGGCCAAACCAAATAATGGGACATAATCAAGGAAACTTTAATTAAAATAATAACTATTTTAACTAAAATCCTTACATTTAATAATAATAATAATAATAAAATGGTTAAATGAATTTATTTTAACAACCTCCTTCTTATGATTAATAGTTTCAAGGAGCTTATAATGATAATCTTTAAATTAATTTAATACCCAACTAACATTAAACTATCTAACAAAATTAATATAATTAAAGAAATCCTTAAAAAAGCAATTTTTATTGCTAAGATAATAGATAATATTCTTAAGAAGTATCTCAATTCAATAATGGATATGTCAATAGCTTTAATTACCAATAAAAGAGATTAGCCGGCTAACCTCTTAGGAATAAGCTTGAATAAGAATAAAGGATTGAATTATATAAAAAATTTGAATAAGAACATAATTTATAAATTCCTAAATTCTTCAAAAGTAACTTTTATTTACAAAAGACTCCAAGATCAAGATTCTTTTAGCATTTAACTAATAATGAATTCTATGCTGTAGCTTAGATTTATGAGAAATTAGGGACTTAGTAATAAGTTGCAGAGTTATTAGATACCAGTGTTCCAAATATTAAAAGAATTTTGACCTTAGTAAAATAATAGATTGAATGTGGTGCGTATTAACCAAAAAATCCATTCACAATACTTCATTAATAAATTAAATGAAATAAAATCTAATAAATGGCCCTTAAGGATATTAAATAATTATAAAATTATAGAAGTTATTAATATTGTATGTACTTATTTGTTTAAAGTATTTACCTATTTTAAGTCTCTCAATTTCAAAACTAATTCAAATTAATTTTAAAGTAGAAAAAATTAAATTAAATATTATTTCTTAATCTCTTATTAATTACTCAATTTTAAGTTTAAGAAGTTTTTATTGCTTTTGAGACTAACATTTTTGAGAGAAAAATGCACTAAATTGTTTATGTGATAATTAGGTAAAAACATCTTTAACAATAAATATATATTGCGATTTTTATTTTGTTTATGTTGAATTTTACTACCTAAAATAACTGACTGTAATTATTTTTTATATTATTTTCAGAGGATATTAATATTCTGATATACGAAATTCTTACTTACAAAGTTATTTAAATTTTAGATATTTTTAAAAAGATTGAATAAAGGTTCTTAAAAAATACCTTTTCTTTTAAAAATTAAAAATTATTTTTTTTAGGGGCGCTTAAATATAAATAGGATACTAATTATGGCTATAGATTTTATTTAATCATTTAAATTATTATTTTTATCTATACAAGTTATTAGAATATTTATATTTGAATCTTCATCAGAATCAAGTTATTTTTTCTATAATTTGTAGGTTTTCTCTTCCTGTTCAGAAATTAGATCATTAGTCAATCATCAGGTTGTAGGTTGTTGTAGAAGGTTTTGGGAATAGAAAGATTAAATTTTGAATTTTAAATAATAATTTATTTTTGATATTAAATTAACAAAGAAAGAATTTTTAAAAAAATAAAGAATAAATAAGCAAATAAATCAAAAGTTTGATGATTGCGATTTATCAGTCAAAATGAATAATAACTTCAAAGAGAATTCCCTATTACAATCTGGATAAAATTTAGTAAATATTCTAAAATTCTTAGATCCTAAGACAATAGCTAACTTAGTGTTGGTATGTCGAGCATTGAGGTTAGACGTTGGTAATGCAATTGGGAGAGCTTTAGAAATCCAGTAAAAGTATTATAAAAAAATAGAAGATTCCTATTATCTAACTATAAATTATCTTGAGTATAAGCAGCTTTTATAACAATGTCATATTTTTAGAGATGAGACAGCATATTTTGAATTTGTTGATAAGATGAATTAGAGAAACTAATTCTACTACATAAATTTCTTCAGCATTATTTTTAATTAGCAAATAAAAATAAACAAATTAAATGTATAAGAAAAAAAGGATGAGCTGAAGAAATTATCATCAAATGAAATTTATTTATCTTTATTTAGACTCTAATTTGATTTTAAGATTCCTAAATTATAAACTTAGCATATTTACCTAGAATGCTATGATATAAAACAATCTGAAATTATTTTATTTGTTAATAGACTTTTAGCAAGGGTCAAAGCTCTTTAAAAAATGGATAACCCATTGGATAATTTTATAATATATTAATAATATAATAAATCCTATATGCAAACATTTAAAAGGCTTCCAAATATCAAATTAT
Source organism: Tetrahymena borealis (assembly GCA_000260095.1). Taxonomy (NCBI): domain Eukaryota; phylum Ciliophora; class Oligohymenophorea; order Hymenostomatida; family Tetrahymenidae; genus Tetrahymena; species Tetrahymena borealis. The sequence continues at coordinate 15,289 of AHAN01001181.1, forward strand.
CTAATTAATATCGTTAAAAGATATACTACTTAACCTTTGGTAAATCTTATCATTCAGAAATCAATTTCAATGTTAACTCTGTAATATTGTCTTTCCTTAATATGAAGGATTTACAAAAAGTCAGAATAGTCAATCAAAAATTTAATAAAGTTGTTAAAAACACTGGAGGAATTATTTTGTCTAGGATGTTGATTAGAATTGAAAGTATGCTTTAAAAATAGTCTGTTTAAGTAGAATTAAAGCACTTACGCTTTTTGGTAAACAAAAATTAATAAAATCATATGAATTAATTCTAGCTATATTCACTTAATTTAACTCAGGATTAACCACTCTACATTGACAAACTTTACAATATCTTCTTAGATATATTAGGTTTTTCTCCACAAAATACCACTTTCAACTAAATTAAGGATAGTTATAAAATATATGAATAGATATTTGTTAAGCCTTACTCTCATGCAATTAATAAAGAAAAATTTTAAATTTTAGATTTATTTTTTAAAGAGGAAGATCTTGAACTGATATCATCTCATAGTCCCTTAAGTAGAAAGATATGTTCGAACCTCTACATTCTTTACTACATTAGTAAAAATAGAATTCTTCCTAGTTAAATAGATGCTTACTAAAAGGATTAGATTTAGATATCTCAATAAATCTCGTATGCTTAGAAATTTAAAATTTATTTAAATAGAATAAAGGTAGAATGTAGTTGATTGACATGATGATTAGAATAATGAAAGATATATTCTATGGGTTAAAAATTATATGTAATTGGAATATTTTTATTTACTCTTAAATTTAATTAACAAATAAAAAAATAAATAAATATAAATTCATCTCATTTTTATCAATTTTTCTGACATATTGTTGTATGTTTAGAGAGAGAAATTCAAAGTAATAAATTATTTTTTACATCAAAAATGAATTAACATATATTTTAATCCAAAATTCAAAACCAATATTTTTATAAAAAAACATAAAAACATGAAAACAAAGATATTTTTATCTGTATTGATTTACAAAATTTTAAAGAAGTTCTCAACAAACCTTTTCTTTTTGAGCTTGATTATATCTTTCAGTCTATCTTTTAACATAGTCAAGTTGTTCTTATTGACTTTTAAGCTATTGTTATAAATTAGCTTCCTACTTTTGCACCTTGGTAAGTTCTTCTTGTTATTAAGCTCTTTCCTTTCCACTAGATTCATTTTGCTTGAGATGATTTTTATTTTCTTCTTTGATTTAGTTCAATTTCTTTTATAGGTTAGCAGTTTATTGCTTTAATTCATTAAGCTAGTTCTTATTTTAAGTACGCTAAATACCTATTTATTGGATAATGACATCCATCATAGTTCTTTGGATTTATGTAACGAATATACCATATGTCTCTCCATAATTTGCTTAATTACCAACGCAAATATTTTTAATTTCATTTAAAATGGATTCAAATTCTGATTTAATGAACATTATATCTTGAATCTTAAATGTATCATTCTTTGTTTTTTGTTAAATAACTTTCACCTTTTCTCTGATAAGCTCTTAAACAATACGAGTAGTTTCTTCATTGTTAATGCTGTGGAACTATTCTTCCATATCTTTTATGAATTGCTTTAACAAATCATAGTACTTAGAGAAGAATTATTCAGCAATTTCAACATCATGAGCCTTTAAGCGGAAGAAGGTGTAGTAAACTTATTCACGGGCATTACGAAGACTTTCATTCATTTATTCAAGACTCATAAATTCACATTCGCCGAAACGTTCTTCCATAACACGTTTGTAAGTATCAATGCATTCATGGTAGACTGTAATAAATTCGTTTTCAAGGAGGATAGAAATGGCTTTATCAATATTAAACTTTTCATTTGAGTTAGCATCTTCTAAGAAACTTTGAATATACTAGATAAACATATTCTTTGAAAAACGTAGACCACGAATAGAACGAACTTCATTTAATTGGATAATCTTCTTCCTAAGTGAGGTCAATTCACTTTAGAACACAGGATCAAGTTATTCTAAAGATATTCCATTCAAATTTTAGAGCTTCTTTTCGCTATCAATATCTTAAGGGCTAACAGGAGTAACCATAGTAAAGAGATCTCTATCAGGGAAATATTTAATGAATCTTCTACGAAGCTTTTATTCCTAAGCATTTGATTTATTGAATTACATATCATCAAATAAGTACTCTTCGAGGTATTGCTAACCACTTAAAGTATATCCTTACTTCTTGATTTCATGAGTGAAATCTCTCATAATAATTTAAAGCTTAGGCATGAGATACTTTAAATCCTCCTTGTACTCTAAGTTGTCAAATTCAAAGTAATTTTACATTTTCAAGAGATGTTTCATATATTAGAAGTCACTTGTCTTAATGTTATTTGATTTCACGTTAAAAATAAGGATGTTTGAAATTATACATTAGATGAAGAACATCTTTTCCTTTAATTGTTCAGTAGTGTCATATTGTTGATTTATATCTATTAATTAATATTTATAAATTAATAAATAAAATTAGTTAAATTAATTATTAATTTCTTTCTTTCTTTCTGTTTTTTAAATTAATAAAACTTCCTCCATATTTTCAAAATCTTCTATAAATTAATTTCTTCATTATTAATCAACTTATTATAAAATTAAATTGAATATGTAAATTACCTAAAACATAAATTTCGCAATCATCAGCTTAATCATAGATTGGGTCACTCCACATGATTACAGAATTACCATAGTAGTTGCTTTAGAACTATATAATTTGTTTTTTTTTTAAATAATCAATAAAAAAGTCAAATTAATTAATTAATTACTCTTTCATGATTGATATTATTTTGAAGGAGAGCATTCAAAAGGAATGTTTTACCACTTTATTTTTCACCTGCAATAGAAACAAATGATATTTTTGAATTTCTTCTTTCTCTATTTTTGTTAAATACCTATTTATTTATTTAATAAAAAGAATAAATTGATATAAAATCCAGTTAATAAATCTTTTAATGATTCTTAATTCAAAAAAACTATTAAACTAAGTCTATAAAATTGAATTATCAAATTTATCTATTATATTTTTAAGAATTACCCCTAAAACTTCTTCATTAAGCTCAAACATTTAATTAGTTTCATTCCATTTTATCAAAATAACTGGTCTACCATCAAAACTCTATTAGGGTTGGATATCTATCTTTCTTTCATATTAAGCAAGAGTTTTGAACTAATTTTGAAGTTAAGCTTTTTCATCAAGTGTATCGAAAAGCTAGTCGATTTTTGAACGAATAACTGACTTCTTTCCATAAGCGCCTACATTTAACTTTCTTAAGAAACCAACACCTGCTTCATTGTGGCGAACAATATATCTGCTAATATTATCATTAGACTATCTTTCTTCTTATGATTACTCTTCAGGTAAATCCATTTCTATTTCGTCAAGTTAACTAATGAATTATCCTCCTTAATTGTAATTATGAGCTTGGTTTTGATTTTAGCCAATTTAATGGACTTAATCATCGTAATGTTAGTTACTAATTGGCTATTCTTAGATATGTTTTGATTAAATGTGGTTATGATTATCATCTTACTAGTTTTGTAAATCATAATGCTATTAATGCTACTCATGTTAGTGATCAACATCTTCGTTGTTAAAATAATTGTTATGAGCTCTTTATGAAGGCTAGAAACCTTGGTTGTGATTATTTTATTCATGTTCATCTCCCTCTCTTTAATTGTGGAATTAAGAATACATATTATTGATTTGCTAATTTTAATTAGAATGGGATTAAACACCTGCTCCTTCATAATTTTGATTGTATTTCTACATATTATTATGCTCCTATTCATAAGAGGTATTGTGTTACATGTTGCTGCTCAATCTATTATTTCTTATTCCACTTTACTCTTATCCAAAGTATTCATTTTGCTATAAGTTATTATTTGATGGCCCTCTCTATTAATGTTGTTAGTTAATAAATTAGTCGTTATCTTAGTTTTCATATTCTTGCTAATACATTCTTTAGTTCATTTTTTCCTCTTATTTTTACTTTTTTTCCTCCCTATTCTTCTTCAAGATTTATCTTCAACTTTTGTATCGCTAAGTATCCTGTTGTGAATGATATGTTAGCTATTATTTCTTTGTTTTTTGAGTTTTATCTTTCTTTTTTGATGAAATGATTCACTAAAACTTTTTCAAATTATGTTGTTAATAAAAAATCTTGAATAAATTCAAAGCTGAATATAATATTTATTGTTTTTATTGCTTTAGTAATAAATTTATAAAACTAGATAGATACAACAGCATTCAATCTCTAGCCTATCAGTTCATTTTCTATCCAATTTCAAGTTAAATAAATAGTAAAATTTCAATTTCAATTAAAGAATTAAACAATCAAGATAACTCTCGTTACCCTTTATCCTGAATATAGCTGTAGATAAAGCATTGGTAGTGTATAAAATATAATTAACATATTTTAAATAAAGTAATAAATGAATGTTACAAAGATTTGAATAGATGATATTATTATTAATCGTTTTTTATAAACTTTATCAATTGTTTTTGATAAGACTATTAGATAATAAAGTATTATTTTGTTATATATAAGAGTATATTTGAGAAAAATAACTAATCAATGTGAGGGGAATAATAAACAACAGCAAACGACATTTTTATGCAGTTAGCAATTTTTTTCCTCCCATAGAATTTTTAAAATGAAAATCATTCTTATTATTATGATTTTGTAATATATTATGATTAATTTTCTAACTCTTAGTATTTTTATGCAATATTTTAATTCTCTTCAATAAGTACTTAATATTTCTTTTTATAATTTTTGATTATAAACCAAACTGTTAAAGCAATCACTATAATTAAGAAGAGTATTGATAAGATGATCAAAATAATTAATTGTGTTAAGTTTTTTGAATCTATATACACCTTTGTAACATCAAAAGTTACTTTGAGAGAATTGGTGCACATTTAGTATCCTTATAAAATTTCAGATGTAGAGTCACACTCTGTCGAAAGCATCTAAAGCTCAAACTAACCTTCTCCCTCTAATTCACTATAGCAATCTAGATAGTTTGGTAATTATGATATCTCTAAGCTTAAAATTTCCTTTTGATTAATTTTTAGAATGAGAAAAGAATATTTTTGATTAAATATAAATAGATAGTGAATTACATCTGGTGTAATAGCAAATATTAATAAATCTTCTTTTATTGGCATTTAAAAAGCAAGGATTATATTTTTGTAAATATTTAAATCAATCATAATATTCATATTCCTATTATCTTCTTCATCTTCAGGCAAGAATACTCTATTAATTCCATGAAAAAATATTCTTGATCTAAATTTTCCTAAAACAAAACTCATATATTTATCAGCAAAGACCTCATTCCATGATTCATCATCTCCTTTATACGATCTTTTTAATGAAAGATAAGATAGATTAACATAAATAAATATACTTTAAAAAATATTTACCTGTTTAGTTGGTAGGATTTAGTATTTAAATTAATTATATATTCTCTTAAATTTGAATCATCTCTATTTCATAAATTAAAATAATTAAATCAATTTAAATTGATTTATATGTGTTTTATTTTTATTAAAATTCCAAAGTTTATCAAATGATTTTAATATTTATAAAGGCATTAGATCTAATATATTACTAATTATCTTTCCCAATAGCCAATAATATCGTAGGAGATGAACTTGCTATTCTTGTGACTTAAGGTGGAACATCTTTGATTTAAAATAATACTTCGAAGTTAGCATCAATTACAAATATAGTTTTTGTAAAGTCTACAACAGCGAATATGGAATTTGTTGAATTTTTTGATAAGAAAATGATATCTCTTAAATCACAATTTGTTCCAATTTAATAGTTCTTATTTTCAAATTAAAGTTTTTCATATTTATCATCTAATGAATTTATCTTATAATAATCTATTCCATTTTTCCCACTTGCTATAAGAATTTCATTGGAACTCAAAGATAGAACTCGGTAGATATTATCTCTCTTCTAATAAATATTATCTTCAATTTCATAGATATTAAATGATGAAATTTTCATGTAGAAAGATCTTCTCTTAAAAAATAAATGAATTGTTTTTAAATTAGAGTATCCAAATAAAGGAATTTCTCCCTATAGTCCTTCCTGTGAAATAAGAGGAATAACATTTTCAAAGATTCTAGTAATTCTATTATTCACTGTTTGTAAGGTATATTAGTCAGTAGTGTTGTTAGAAACATTATCCTATGATATATTATTTGGTTCTTAAACATCTATTGCAAATTGAATAATTCTAAACTTATCTGTTATGGCTACTATATATTTATGGAATGTAAAGAAGCTAATAAGATTTCCATCTACTTAATTATTTATCTTTTAAAGTACATAGTTTTCTATTCTAATATTATGGTGCTTAAATTAGCAATTATTACTTAAATAATTTTGCCCGTCAATCTTAAGATAGTTAAATACTGATCTATATTAACTAAAAGTAGAAGAAGGAATAACTATTTATGATTACTCTTGACTGTGAATATTAAAATGAAAAGGAGATAAATTCTAAGTCTTATTTTGCAATTAGTTGCCTTTAACTTTTATTAAAATAAATATTAAAATGAGAGTTAAAATCTTCATAATTTTTTTAATTTATAGAGCTTTATTTTTTTTAATGATTAATTTAATCTAATGAGGGTTTATAATCTATTTACATTACTAAAGTATTCTTGGTTTAAATCTTAACAATTTTAAGAATTTGAATTGAATCATAAACTAAATACTGGATTAGGTTGTTTTACTTGTTTAATATTTAAATTTATTAGAGTAATAATATTCTTCATTATTTGTTAAATATCATTAAAATGTATAAATTTAGAATTGGTATTATATTTATTGAAGTAATTCTATTTTGAGAGACATTTAAAAGTTTAAAACAGAAATAGAAAATTATATGATAGTGCCAACCAAATTGATTCTATTGATAGTAATAATTTATTAATGGAATGAAAATGCAATTTTTTGTAAAAATGAATTAGAAACAAACTTTATATATTTTTTAAATAAAAAATGGATACAATAATCAAACTGTTATTAAGATGTTTATTTAATTTAATTGTTAATATAAACTCCTTAATTAGCTGAGTAAGTAGCTCTCTCTCTCTCTTTTCTTTGACATTAATTTAATTGTAATATTATAGAATAATATACTAGCTACACTCTATGCTGATTTTTTAATGCATGAGCTGAAAAATAGCACATGTCAATACTTTCTACTAGATGGAGTTAATGATTTTTTAGAGGTTAAATTAAGATTGGCTTTTCCACCTTACTTTATTTAATTTTATTGTTATTTTGTTTTACAAAAGGGGATATGTCTTTAACCAGCTGTCTCATTGAATTTTCTTCCACAATAATCACATTATATATAATCATCATTTTAAAATGCTTCTTTAGTTATTGCATTATCATACTAACTATTTGTGTTATCTCCTCTAGCTTATCTCATTACTGCTCTAAAAGCTTCTGATTATAATTTCCACTTTGCCATATTCTTTCCTACCTTTGATTTTTCATTCGTGGATTTTTTATCAAATGGATTTTGAGGGGGCTTACCTCCTCCACTAGGTTTAGAATTATATGTAGGAGTAGATTCCTCATTATATTTATTTGCTGTTGGTGGTTTTTTGGGAGGTGCTTTTTTAACAGGAGCACTAAATGTCTGAATTTAACTTCCTGCAGATTGCTCATCCGCTTATCTTTAATTAGCTGAATTAAATACTTTACGTTTATTTTAGAATACTTTTTTACAGATTTTTACATGCTTTTCTAATGCTGTTTCTGCAAATTTTCTTCCACACCCTTCAGGACATTCAATAAAATCTTAATCCATAACTTCTCTTTCCATATCTAATAATTATCTATTAAAATCATTATTTTTAACAATTGGAACATCATCCACTTTTGGATTTTAATCTTGCATTGAATAACTATTTGTCTTTGGCTATTACTATTGTTATTACTATGACTAAGAAGGAGGCTATCTACCTTTAACAACAGCTTAATTGCCTTGATTTTTCTTTAAGAAGGGTTTTGAATATTAAGAAGAAACTTCTTCATCTTCTTCTTGATATTAAGATTCATAATTATTTTACTTTTGATTACTAGGCTTATTAACATTTTTGTTGCCATAACGTGCAGCAGCATTATTAGTGGTTGGCTATTCATTATCATCATAATTTGATTGATTATATTATTACCTTTATGCTTTTGACTCAGGTATAGGACTCTTTTTACTTGTAATTACTTTTTTACCAATATTGGGTTTAGTATAGACATATTAATCTTCATACTTTTTGTCATCTTCATATTCTTAATTGTTATCAAAATTTGAATCAGATGGATTTTCTATTGAATATTTACTGCCTGATTAAGTACTTTTCATTTTCTTGTTAAAATTATAATTCTTTTATTCTTATCTCTACTTTTCTTTCTATTCATATTCTTTATTTTTTGAAGAAAAATCATCATTATCATCACCTTGAGCATTCCAATCATCATTCCAAGCTGGTCTCTGAGGTGGAAGTGTAGATTTCTTTGCTTTAGGTTTACTTTCCCATGGGTTTCCTTAACTAGCTTCTGATTAAGCTGTGGTAGATTTTCCTCCTTTACTCTAAGCTGAATGAGATGAAGAAGGATATTCATCCCATTACTAATTCTTTGATTTATTTCCTCCTACTGGAGTTTCTTCCCATGCATTCTAAGATGATTTTCCTCCAACAGGCGTATCTTCCCAAGTATTTTTTGACTTACTTCCTCCTATAGGTGTCTCATCCCAATCATTACCTTTTCCAACAACTTTTTTACTGGCTTCCTCTTTTTTCTCATTTTAGGAAGGATTACGGTTGAGAGGTGGTTTTTTCATTTATTTAGGATCTTATTCTACATCGTTTTAACTTTAACTACCTTTTTTCATAAGTTAAGTTGGAGGTAGTCTTGGAGGAATATTTGTTGAAGAGGAAGAGGGTCCTGATTATTAATTTGATCCTGTAGTATTTAGAGAAGCCTTACGATTCAAAGAATTTTCACGATTCTTCTTTGGGAATACTCTCAAGCAAATTTTAGTGTGTTTTTCAAAGACTTCATAACGGAAAGAACGACCACAATCAGGGCATTCGTGCATTTCTTTTTATTTGCGCATGATCTCTGCTCTTTTTTAATCATTGTCTTTTTAAATTTGCTCATTTACTTGAGCTACTTAACGCTTCTAAGTTATGTCAAATGCCTTTCTTTTGTCTTAGAATACTTTCTTACAAACCTTTATATGCTTTTCTAGAGCAAATTCATTAAATGTTCTGCCACATCCTTCTGGACATTCAGTCAATCCTTCTTCAAGTTTTTGATAGCGTGCCATCATCCTATTGTTTGAATTTGACCCTGTTGTATCTTATTCTTTTTTATTTATAGATGAAGCTCTTTTAGGTTTAGCTTAATTTTATGAAAATCTATCATTTTATTCTTAATGATATTCTTATTTATTTGAGTAATGATCATCTTCATCATCTTCTTCATCTCTATTTATGCTCTTTCTTTGCTATTGTTCATATTATTAATCACTCTATCTTGATCCTTTTATGTTTAAAGGTTTTCTTTAATTATTTGCATAGTTTTCTACTGAGTATTTTTGATTTTCTCCATACCCATTATCAGCTTCATCGTCATCATCTTCATAATCATCACGAGAAGGCTATCTGTATTAGTTTTATGCAGCTATATTTCTCGAGTTGTTTGAACTTTTATTGTTATAAATATTATTGTTATTGCTGTTTGCTCCTTTGTTGTCTTGCTTGCTTTGGGCTGCATTTCTATTACCTCCTGTAGAAAAAGGGTTTCTATCATCATCATCAATCTCGTAATCATATTCGCTTTTATTATTTTATTATTTATAGTTTGGACTCTTTCCAATATCTGCTTTAGTGGGTACTCCGCGGGGAGGGATAGGATTATTCTTCTACTAATTCAATTTCTAAACTCCTCCTGACATTTAATCTTTAATATTTTAATAATTTGACATTGCGTTCATATACTCTTCATCTTACTATGCAGATGATCGAGTATTCTTTCCTTTTTAAGCAATAGAAGAGAATCCTGAGTATGCATCCTAGTCTTAACGGCTACCAAAACAGTCATCATCAAAACCTTATACAGGTAATTTAGGATTGTTTACGTTACGGTATTTGTTATTGGCTTATTACTTGTTATTTTAATAATTAGCTTCTTCATTTAAGCTATGGTAGGTGCTTCTAGTGTTATTGGTTTTGGTTGAGATATCGTTCTCATTCCAATCTTGATCGTCTCATAATTTCTAAGATTATTTAACTTCTTTGCTCTTTAATTATCCGCTTTAAGGTCTTCCACTTGTATGAGGATAACCACCTTGATTTCTATTATTACCAGACCCATTATATCCAAAATCTGACTAATCTGTACGATTTCTTCTATGTTCCTAGTGGTTTTCGCTATCATCATTATTGATGTTTGGAATAAATACTTTTCTATAATTTGATCCTCCTGATTATTATGATGATGGAGCATTCTGTGTTTATCTTTTCTTTTAATAGTCATTATCATAATTTTCTGCTAGTAAATTCATTTCATCTGCATTTAACTTTGATGAAATGAATTCGTTATCTTCGTATTCAACTGGACGCTGAGACTATTATCTAGAACTCATTTTCCTTTTTAAAGATCTCAACGCAGTCTAGACTTCGTCTATATGATCTTGTCTTGACATCTTTTGTAAATTCTTGAATTCAGATTCGAGCTACTATTATTATACCTATTTGAATTTGTTAATTGACTGTTTCTCTTTTGTTATAGAAGATTGTTTCAAGCTGTTTATTATCTATTAGATTCACACAAATTAATTAAAAAATGAAAGAAAGATTTTGAGAAATCCTTTAATTTATTTTTTGTTTTTTAATTTTTTTAATCGAATAATTATTTAATCTTTTAATGATTACCCATTCTTTTAAACATAACAAATATTAAAAAAAATTTTGAATTTTTTACAACTTTCGACACTGTTTATTTAATTATTTGTTTTACTTTCTAAATTTTCAAAAAGTATTTCTGATTAAGAAATAACAAAACTTCTTTCCTAATCCTTTCCCTTTAGTTCCTTTTTTCTTGCCATTTTTATTAACAGTTATTCATAATGTTAACACTTTTTTATAAGAAAATATTTTTGGTAATATTATTTATTAGCTCTTATTTGATATTAAATCTTAGAAAAACTTATAATAGCTTTGAGTGGAAGTAAGGAAAAGAAGAAGTAGATAGATAAATAACTCTCTGTTTAAAGGTATTAATGTTAAGAAGATAAATTGTTTAAATTAAATTCAATATTAATAGAAAGCAAATAAGAATCGATAAAAATAATTAACACGACTTATATTAAGAATGAATGGTTGAAATTGACTGGCAATGCAAAATGAAACTCTTAAATTGATTTAAAAACTAAAAGATATTTAAATAATAAATTTCATTTTCAGTAATTTATATGAATTCTATTTAATTCTTATATTATATATACAATACTTTCCTTCTATGTATGATATAAATACTGCTCTTTACTGATCAAAATTTACTCTAGCTTATATTTTTTTATTTTTCTTTTCTATACTTCTTTATCAACTATTTTACTGCTAATATTATTTATCTTAAATCTTTTTAACATCCTAAAATTTATCTTACATATTTATTTATTTCTTCTATTTTGTCTTTATACATAGTAAAAATCTTCATTTTTAAAATAGAAATGATCTAATAATAATAATATTTGAAAATAAAAATCTTCATGCTACTATATAATTTATTCTCTTCATTTTTTCCCTTATTTTAGTCATTTTAAGAATTATTAAAAACTAATATAAACTTCTTCTTTTTAAAGATTTTATTTTGTAAATTACATGATTTATTTTTTATTCATAATAAATAGTCAATTTTATCATTTTTTCAAATCTTTTTAGATATTAGTAATTTTATATCAATTACTAGTAAAAGTAATAAAGCTTCATTTTTATCTCTTTTTTTCTAAATTCATTAAATGACTAATTATTGAATTTATAAGATTAATGATCATATTCAAAAATGGTTGGATTTAAATTAATTCTAGAAGAAATTAGGAAATTAAATTCATTTTTATAATTGTAAAGAAAATTTAAATTAAGATAATCTTTAATCACTAACTGCTAAAATAAGAATAGATACAATTTGAATAAGATTGATAATATTAGTAATTAGTATTGATATACTCCTATACCAATACATGCTTGTTAGTAGAACAATAAAAAAATAAGATAACCTGCAACAAGTTATCTACTAAAGAGTAGAGAGAAAAAAATTAAGTTAGAAACTAAATATTTAAAATATAAATAACTCTACTAATGATAATAATTAAAAAGAAGGCAATACCCTTTCCTAAAAGGAAAATCTATTAGGTTAACAAATTTCTAATATAGGATCATTTTCTAGCAAAGCTGTATCAAATACTCATAATATTACAAAACAAAATACTTTAATTTTTAATACTCATAAAAATATCACATAAAGTTTCAATAGAAATTAACCTGCAAAAAGAATGACATTATAAGTTACAAATGGAGAGAAATAATAATTTAATAGAAAAAGTTTGGCCATTATTAATTCTAATAAAACTCCTGCAGTTGCTCCTCCTACTTCTAAATTACTTCTAAAAAAATAAGAATCTAATCCTGAGTAATAATTATTAAATGAATTTGATGAATAAGAGAAATGTTTTTGGAGGGAAAAGATAAATAAAGTGATATCCTCTTAAGAAAGCCAATTGATTTCTAATAGCTAATTAAACTTTGATTTTCTGGATGTGAATTAAAGCTTTGCATAGGGTGGATTAATCTTACAAGAAGAGTTAATTAAAAATAAGATTTTTATAAAATACCTTTCTATATCTCTTCCTAAAAGAAGTATATCAGAAATAACAATGCAGTAAATAACAAGCTCATTGGGAAAATTAAAATTATTTCACCTAAGAATGGACTTGATGTATAGTTATCTTAATTAAAAATCTCTTAGATTCTTAGAAACTTACTTTAATAAATAAAATACTCTAATTAAGATATAATTAAATTTAAAGTGGTGTAAAATAAATCTAAGGAAATTAGATATAATTGCTACTTCTCTTTTATATAAAGACAGATTATAAATCATAAAAATGGATTTAAGTTGCAATGAAATAGGTGCTAAGGGATTCTCCATACTATTTGAAAGAGCTTGTGAATATCCAAATTTAATAAATTTTGAAGGAGATTTTACGATGAATGAAATTAAAGGAGATGGTTTATCAAAATCAGCAAGATATTTTAAAAGGATGAAAAATCTAGAATAATTAAGTTTAAATTTAAAAATGAATGAAATAGATGATAAAGGATTTTCAAATTTCTCTAATGCTTTATAAAATATGGAGAAATTGAAGTATTTAGATCTCTAACTCTAAACAAATAATATTTCTTTTGAAGGAATCACTTCTTTTACTTAATCAATATGTTCTCTTAACAATCTTCTCTTTTTAATGCTTAATGTATACGAAAATAGCATTCCCAGAGAGAGGTTTGAGTACTTTACAAAAGAAATAGTCAATTTAAAAAATCTTATGCATTTAGACTTAATTTTTGAGAGATGCATAATGTAATAACGTAATTTAGTTTGCCATGTAGATAAAGAAATTAATATTATTACTAGCTTTGCCCATTCTATAATAAATACAAGAAAAACTCCTTATATTCCATTTATTAAAGCTTGTTAAAGTATCAAATATTCAAAACTAAAAAAATTATTTAGGGCAGAAATTTTACATTAAATTATTCAACTATAAATTTGATAGTCTTTATAAATTAATATATAATATATAAATAACTTAACCATCTAAAAAACTATTAATTTATCTATCTATTTTCCAAAAATTATTAATAAAATATTTTTGGTTCTATCAATTTAATAAGCATAAATCACTAAATAAGCCTTTAGTGAGTAAAATTAAATATTAAATAAGATTTATTTAAAAAATAACTTTTACATGACAGCTAATATTTGTAATCAATAATGAATGATACAAAATTTTTTTTAAATTATTTTATCAATTATAAAATATAGTACAATTTAGATAAAAAATAAAGGAAAAAGGAAATAAATTATGAAATAATTGTAACAAGATACTTATAGGAAAAAGATGAATTTCTATAAAATTAATAGGTATTTTATTAGGAGTTAATTAATGGCCATACAATAATCTTTGTTTAGTAATTAAATTTTTAAACATAAATCTAAATAGAAATCATTAATTATTTATTCGCTAAAAACTAAATTTTGGTTAATATAAAGCAGATCTTTTTTATTTATTATAGTAAACATTATTCTTCAACAATAAATGAAGAGAAATTATTAATTAAATACTTAGGAAAGTCCTCCTAAAGTACCATAAAAGGAGAGAAAATAATCTCCAGCACAAAATGGAATTTCGACTTAAAAGAATCAAATTGCTCTTTAAAATAAACTCATTGATGAAAGAAAAAATGAATTATTGACTTCATTTGATATCAATAGAGGAAATTCTAATTAGATAAAAACTATAGAATAGTTTTCAAATAGAGTGGATAATCATAAAAGAATATAAAACATGCAGAAGAAGAATTTAGCAGAAAATGAAGATAATTTATTTTACAATCCTAACCCTAATCCTTTTGGATATATAGAAAAGAAAGGAGATTAAACTTTAAACCTAACAAAAATGATGTTAGAGAATGGTTAATTAAAGAATAGAAGCCTATCAATATCAGATAAAAGAGATGACTTACTCTTATTTTATAAATATAAGAGTGGGTTTAATAAATCATAATTATCCTCTTTAGAGAGATCATCTTTTGCATAGCATCTCCAGCAACTATAAATAAGGTAGTAGTAAAAGAAAGTTATAGGCGATTTATATTAAAAAAATAGTAGCCTTAGCCCTCCTAACTCACATATAACTTATAGATAGACTAATATTTAAAGTAATCCTAAACATATTATAAAACTAAATCCTACACCACCATAACCCAAAAAGAAAAAAATAGTAGTGAGAAAAAATCAATAAATTAGCCCTAATAAAAGAAAACTAACAACTGACTAATCGAATGAAGTATTGGTACCTCAATAAGAAAAGTTCCCAACTTAATTTTTCTATTCTAGGTAGCATTAATTGAATTAGTTAGATAGCTCTTTTGGATCAGGTTAATCATTTAGAGTTTGTAGCAATATAGGAGATACTCAAACTTCTAGAGTAAAAAAATAAAATCCCCTTAAAGATTCGTAACCATAACATTTTTAGATGCACACAGAACCAAATAAAATATCTATAGCTGAAATAGAAAATGAAAATTTCTCTTAGAAAGATTATTATAATCCTGAGCCATTTACAACAATAGATGATTCAAACACTCTCAAGGCAAATGGAGAAAGAATCCATTAGAATCTTAATATGTAAAACAACAAATCAAGCCCTTTCTTAAATACTATAAGAGAAGAAAATAATAATAAGATCAACCTGATGAGCTAAACTATAAATATTGAAGAAAGGGAAAAGTATAATTAATCGTCAAGATTGAATAATAAAATAGATCTTGCTCAAAAAAGTAACATATAAATAAATGATCAATCTTAAAGTTCTTTATAAAACCAATAATAAGAATTATAACTTTCCCCTTCAAAGTAATCGAGATTATTCCATTAAGGATCAAATTTGAGTAGTATTTCAAATTCACCTTTAAAAAGATAAATGACTCTATAAGAGAAAAGTGCTGTCTAATCTAAAACTAGCTTAGTAAATTTAGACATGCTGGAGAAAGATTTGATTGATATATAGAAAGAGTATTAATAATCTAATTCTCCTCTTAAAAGAACCTTCTCTTATGAATAAAGTCCAATTAAAAGTATAAACTAAGAACAAAAACAATAAAACTCTGGCACTTAAAGATGGCTTAAAAAACCCTCTTAATACACAATTATTAATAATGAAATTGGATATTCGCCTGAAAAAGCATAAAACTTTGAAAATAAATAATTATCTTCTTCTAGAAGCCTTTAGGATCAATCAATTTCACCATAAACATCTCCTAAAAGAAGAGGGATGTTTTCTTAGAGATAAAGTATAGAAAGGGTAATCTAATCTAAAGCTAATTAACCTTATTTGGAAGATAAATTCATACATAATTCTAAAGATAAATATAATTAATCATCTATTACAGAAGAAGATTAGTTTTAATCCAGTGCTAAGGAAAAATAAAATTAATATATAGATAATACTTATCAATCTTTGAATTCAATACCTTCAATAAATTACGATTCTCCAATCAGAAAATCATAATCAATTAGCGTTAGTAATAATTAATTAATAAAACCATTTAAATTACAAAGAAGTTAAAACGAATTTGAGCTTAACTTACCTTAATCCTCTAAATAAAAAAATGTAATTTAACAAAATGTTTTATAAGAAGGTTATGGAGTTTCACTCGTAACATAATTTTAGCATTTGTAGAATAAAAAAGTAGATGTAAAAGCTAAGGATGAGACAACAGAAGAAGAGATCGAAGAGGAAAATAGTGATCTTGAAGGAAAAAATTAAATCATAGAAGATTATAAATCAAAAGGATTACTCAAAGATAGGCATTTTATTAAATACCATAAGGAGATAATTAATATGCTTTAGGCTTATGAAAAAGATGGTATTACTAAAAAATAATCACAAGAGTTACTTAATCTGATTTATAGGGCAAAAAAGTATGAAAATTTCTCATAATTAATGAATGGATGTGAAGAATTCTAAAATGATTTAAATTCTTTAGATTAGAACATCAAAGAAGAAACTGAAAGTATTGAATAAAAGAAAGATAATTTGGCCTAAATTCTTGATGTATTAAATGACATCGAAGATATTGACCCTAATTAATAGAAAGACTAGCTCAAAATAAGACTATAAGATTTGAAAAAAATTAAAGTAGCTACTATTTAAAATACAAAGGATTACATAAAAGAAATGAATTAACTTAAAAGCCAGGAAAAAGTTTACCAAGTTAGCGGATTGGATAAAAGAAAATTCCTTAAGAGTAACCTAGATAAATTAAAAAAATAAAGATAGAAGCACAGTTTAGAATAGTTCAAAAAGGTGTGTAAAACAGAAAATGTAATTAATTGAAATTTGAATGAATTAAAAAATTGATAGTTAATTGATTAATTAGTAAGAATTATATAAAATTCAAATATTGATTGATAGATCTATTAATTAATTAATCAAACGCCTTCCTTATCATTTAGGAGGTTTGTTGGTAGGTTATTTTAAATTAATAACACTTCAAGCAAATTATGATTTGTTTTTTAAAGTAATGATATCTGTAAAAAGTATTAAAATCAGAATTAAAATAAAATTGAAATTCTCAACTTGATAATTTCCTTTTTATTTTTACTTTGATAGTAAAACCATTAGAAAAACTCTATTTGTTTGTTCTTATAGATTTTTCTTCATAATTAAGTGTAAAATAATTAAATTAAGTTAGTTTAAATTAAGATTGTTAATATTTATATATCTATATTCTTATGTTGAGTACTTGTAAATTTTAAATTGAGTTAGTTTTTACTATTAACCCTTCTTTTAATTCCATTTTATACCATTAAATAAACCAAGGAGAGTAAATCTTTTTTCCTATAAATACTTTTTAATTTCTATTTTGTTCATAGAAAATAAAATTTATTTGAAAAACACAATTCTTTTTCTTAATATACACTTATATTTGCTGTGGTTTTCAAAAATCAAATGCACTGACTGGCTGAATCAATCAATCGAGATTATTTTCTAAACATTAAAATTAATAAATTCAAAAGGTGGTTATGTTTGTTTGTTATTTTATCGATGATTTGCTTGAGTTTTTTGATACTACTATGATCATGCAATTATATATTATGAACCTTTTCATCTTTCAAAAAGATCTATCTATCTATCTAAGTTATTTCTTTCTTTTTGCATCTAATTTATGAAGTAAAATCAAAAATAAGAAAAGGAATCTTAATGAATCAAAAAAATTGATAAATAAAAAAATATTACTTTTCATAAAATAAGATAGTTAAATAACCAGCATTCAAAAGAGAAAGGATAGTTTAATAATTTAAAGAATAAGAATAATAAAAAATAATTAGTTATGGGATAAGATTAATCTACTCCTGAATAACCAAAGTCGGAGGTGAGATAAGCAGAGCCAAGATCGATTAACCAAGGTATTTACATTGTTATCTAAAATAGAATGATATTTATTGAATTAGTTTCTTTGAATTTCAATATTCTAAGCCCATTTTTATAGTATTTTGATAAATTATTACTGAGTTAAATCTTGTTGTAATTGATGTGATAATCTAATTTTACAACATTACCACAAATTATTACACTACCAAATCCAAATAATAATAGACTTGACATTTAAATATTTTTAATTTACTGAATCAATAAATAATTTACACTCTCATCTTAGTAATTTTACACTTGGATACTTACTTTATCTTAAATCTATTATAAATAGGGTTAATTAATTAGTCTTAGCAAGAAAACAATGAAGAAAAAATTAAGAGACATAAAAAGAACCAAGACGGAGGCTAGCAAATGTTTTAAGGAAGTTTCAGCGTGAGTTAATCAAAGCCTCTTTAGGATGAAGATATGGATTAAGATGTTGATCTCCTAGCAGAAGTATAGGGACCACAATAGCAATAGAGAGGATACGGGTCTACTGGAAAATCTATTCAAACCCAAACATTTGGATAAAACTCAACCTAACTTGCACCTTTAACTATGAATTAGTAAAAGAGTAAGTTAGACTAAACTGCTCCCTTAAATACAAGTGGAGGTTAGTCTATTTAAAGTATTAACAATAAAAATACAGCTCATTTTGGATAAATTGATTAAATGTTATAAGGTTAACAACAATATGGCAACAACAACAACAACATCAATAATAACAATCAGCAACAACTGTAACAAATTCAATAGCAACAATATCCTGAGTATTCTGATAACCGTTAATTTTAATAAAATAACTAATAATAATTCTATAATCCCTAGTAGCAACAATAGCAATACCTATTATAAAATTAGAATAATAATTAATATGTAAATTATTAAAACTAGCCATACGAATAGTAGCTTTATTAATAATAATAACAACATTAAATGGAATACAATTAATATGATTCATAAAATCCTTAATAGAATTCTTAATATTGGGATAGTGTTAAAGATCAACCTTATGATCCAAGAAAAGTAGAAATTATTGAAAAGGTTCTTTACTCTAACCCAAACGAAAGTAGTGTAACTGGACTTGAAAAACCAAAAAAGATTAGCAAAGAAGAGTCATAAGTGTTAGTAAATCGTCTGCTTTCAAGAGGATATAAGATCCAACAAAGAAACCAAATAACTTCTGATTTTTATGAGCAAGAAGCAATTAAGGAATGCACCTTCCAACCAAATTCTTCTCTTATGAAATCTGTATCTCCTGGGCGTTCACTCTAGGATTTCTTAAGTGAATAAAATAAATTCTTGGCCAATCGTGAGTAGAATATAAAAAGAGTAATCAATAATTGTTTTTAAATAAATAGAAAATAATCTATCAAAAAAATTTATTTGATTTTAGAAAATTTTGAATTAAAAAAAAGATTGTTTGAATAAATCATTTTTAAAAGAAAACAATCTAAATCAAAAATATTATTTGATTAAATTTGAAATTTTCGAATCAGTTAAATTCTAAAATTTCAATCAAAACTACTAATTGAAGGAAATTAGAATTTTTTGTGGAAATTATTTAACTATCCTTAAATTATTCGTTTTTCGGGATCAAATCTTTTTTCATTTAATCCCATCCATACTTATGATTTCTTTTTCAATAAATACTATAAATAGATTAAAACTGACATGGAAACTCAAGAAAAAGAATAATGTTCTCACAAACCAACAATATTAACAACTTCTTAAGTAGTTATGATTTCTAGTAATAAAGGCTCTGGAAAGTATGCTCAGGAACCTGCATTCAAGAGATTATATGAGATAAATAGAAAAAAGAAAGAAGCCAAACAAAAATTAGAAAAGGATGAAAAAGACCAAAAAGATTAAGAAAAGAAATAATAGAAAAAAAAGAAAGCTAACCCTTAAACTATAGATAGATTGTATAATTTAGGTAAAATGAAAGTTACTGCTAAAAGGGAAGGTAAGACAGATTATTTAAAATCTGCTTAACAAGGAGATTAAGGTGATAAGCATGAAAACGATAACTTATTTAATAAATCTGGATAAATTCCTCAAACCTCGAAGTAATCAGAATTTTAACTTGCTACCAAGCTAATTAGAGAATATGAATATATTGTTTCTATTATAGTAGAAGACGCTAAAAAGCAAAGCCTACTCCTTGATTACATCTAGTAAATAAATTAATTTAAAGTTAAGAATTTTATTTATTTAATTAATTATTTATAGAATGTCTGAAATTTTAAGATTAATGGGTTTCATCAGCTTTACAGAAAAAGTTGAAAGTCATAACTTTGTTAAGGAAAGAGCACTAGTTAATGATGTTTGGATTGTTTTATAAGGTGCTGAAAATGGAGGTGTATCTAAAAGAAATCTAATATAGTTCATCTTTGGTATCATGGGCATTAAAGTTGATTTACCTTGTTTCAAAAAGGATTAAGAGAATGTCCTTACTATCCAATACTCCAAAGACCAAGCATGGCCTCTTTTGAGAGATGTTTAGGAGTTAAAATAGGAAGAAGTTTAAGATTAAATTGAATAGATTTAATAAATCAGAGCATCTAGAATGTCTCATGCTGTAGCTATGAGCTAGAGTCACATTAGCAGTCATTATAATATGTCATAAAAAAAGATTGATGATTAAGACGACAATGCTGGCATAGGCATGAACCCAGGTATTTATTATCATTTGAATTTAAATTGTTCTTAAAAATTAAATTTTTAATATTTAAAATACAAAGACCGTTAGAGCGAAAGAGGTAGTTTACACCATAGTTTAACTCCCTTGGGAAGTAGACAACAATAATCTCAATATCAAAAGAAGAAAATTGATTATAATGATATGGATGAAAACTTAAAAAATTGGATGGCTTATCGCTAGAGTGAACTCAAGATTGGCCAATTTGATGAAGAGAAGAATATTATTTTAAATTAAAATGAAGTAAAAGAAATCTAAATGATATTTTATCTATTCTATGTTAATCGCTTACACACTGAAAAAGAGAAGGCTAAGTATTTGAACTCTTCTCCTGATAGAAAAAGATTAGGCTCTGTAGATAACCTTGGAAGCAAGAACTAATCCGTAAATAAAATTTTAACAGAGTAATTAGCTCAGAATTACCGTAATAGAATTTATGAATAAACAATTATGGGAAATGAAAAGTTATAGCATCTAGGAGATCGTATTTAACATGCTGATATTTTGATGGCTCAAAAGGAAGAAAAGTTAAGATATCTTGAGTAAATCAAAGAAAACCAAAAAGATAATGAGTTTAATGAGTGTACCTTCCACCCTAAAGTTAATATCTACAATAAAAATATCCATTAATCATAACTTAACTCTCAAAATCAAGATTTCTTTGATCCCAATGGATCTAATGCTTAATAATCAAGACCTAATAATAACCCTATGCCTCCTACTTCTCTTGGAAATAAGAGATATATTGATTTATACAATCTTGCTAAACCTCGTTCTCAACTCCGTGACAAGAAAACTTTAGAAGTTGAATATGAAAAGAATTGTGATGAATGTACTTTTAACCCAGATATTGGTGCTTCTAATTCAAATTTACAGAAATAAAGTAATATTTAACTTAAAATCTAAGATTTCTTTTAATAAATTAATTATTTTTTAATAGGATAATTACAAGGATAGTTTGTTGAAGTAAAAAACAAAGATAATACAGTTAATAGACTTAGAAAAGCCTGGGATGATAATCAAAATTTCCAATTAAAAATGTCAAGAGGATATTATGAATTTAAAAATCCTAGCAAGACTTTAAATACTATGTAGTCTCCTGAAAGAAAGCAACATGGATTATCTACAAGATATGATACTGTTAGCAGAAGCTAAGGAAGTGCTTTTAAGCGTCCTTACACTGGAAATAAAGGTTTAGATACTGGTCTAGGAAGCTTGACATTTGGTTAAAAGAAACACTAAGATTCTTCTAACCCAGCTTATTCCCAAAGTAACAATATCTAATAATCTGATTATTAAATGGCTCAATAGTTAGTTGGTGGAGATCAATACCCAGAATGTAATTTTTAAATTAAAATTTGAAATAGATAAGCTATAATGATTTAAAAATAATTAGATGATGAACATCCTTACCATCAAGAAGGTGATTTACCTCAGTTCGGTAATAATGGTATATCTAGAAATATTTATATATAAAAGAAAATTCTTACTGATAAATTTAAATTAAAAATTAGATGAACATATTGAAGAACAACATGAAGGTGAGGATTATCCTTAGAATGAAAATTAGAACTATGATTGGATGAAATAAGAAACAAACCCTTTATTGTATGTTGACATCAATCTTTCTGCTGATAAGATTGAAAGAATCGTAGTATTTGAAGGAGATCAACCTGAAGATTTAGCAAGATAATTCATTGAAAAGCATGGTAAACAAACGAATAAATAATTAATTAATTACATACAAATCTGATTAAACTTTTAAATATAAAAAATAGGGTTGGATGTGAATTTATTAGACAAACTAACTCAAATGTTACAAATGCAAATAGAAGGATCTCTTAACTAACACTAAGCTAGCTAGTGAAAGTGAAGTAGCAAGCAAATATATCCTTTTTTTGGTGTTTTTAATTAAGAATTTATCAAAAATAGATAGATAAATATATATTCACACAATTTTTAATCATACACCCACATACATACATACATTCTTACAACATACATAAAATCCAATTTTGTTTAGGCTTAGATCTAAAATAAGATTTATATAAATATTTTAATCATTAATTAAAGAAGCTAAGTATTAATATATTGCTTATATGCAGAAAATACCTATTGAAATATCCTAATAGATAGATGTTTATTTTAATTAGTACCTCCAAAATTAATTAATAATAAATAAATAACTCTCTAATAGTTGTTATTACTTTAACAAAACACCCTATGCAGCTAGCTAATAGGACAGACTTGTAGATCAATTTATTTTGATATTTCTTTGTAATTTATATTTTTTGTCAGGTATTTATTCATTCATATTAAGAATTTACTAAATTTAGATTTTATTTAAAAGATTCATTATTTAATCTTACTTTACATTTTCTATTCCTAATATTCTCAAATTTACAAATTATTTAAATAAAATTTAATTAATTTTTTTTCATTTTTAAGTCAATCATATCCAAAATTATTATCATTTACAACAATTAATTATTCATATTTTTAAACCTTTATTTGTAAGAAAACAAAAGATTTATGCACACGCAAATTACTCATCCTTATTATTTTATTTATCTTATGAATTACTAACATCGCTGGACTTAAATATAATGATTAGCAGTTAAAAAGCAGGAAAGATAACTAACTATGACTAGAAGAAATAAATATAAATACATTTTTTGAAGAGCTTAATTCTGAATGAAAAATGAAGCATTCAGTTAAAAAATCCAATTTAAAAATTAAGACTTTTAACAAGAAGAATTTTATATTTAGTTAAGTAGAAGAATAAAAGATTAATTATTATAGATCTTTAGAGAAATGAGAAAGAAAGGAATTATTTTTAGGGTAGAAAGACATATTGTTTTTCTCTCAATTATTGGTAAGAAATAAATTAAATATGATGATTTAATAAAATTTTAAAAAGACTGAGGATATTTCTAAATAATTTTTTAAAGTTAAAATAAATATATACATACATGCCTTGGCTGAATAAATTGCGTGTGTGTGTATATATGTATGCATAAATAAATGTAAATATTCATTCATGCATTAATTTTGTTATTAAATATTATATCTATATTTGCTTGTTTGTATGTTAGACTTGATGAATAATTCAAAGAAACAAACAAGAGAAGTTTAAAATTTTTCTAAAATCTTTCGATTAAAAAATTCGAACATATCACGCTAGCAAATCATTTCGGTAAAACTTCAAATGAATTGAAAGAGATTGATCTATCTTAATTAAATATTTGGTGAAGATCAAAATATTAAAAAATTATCAAAAAAAAAAATTATCTAAGTTTTTAAAAATATTAAGTTAAAAAGGAAAAATGAAAAGCTTTTCTATAAAATTAGGTTGCTTCTTGTTGATTGTCTTGATGATAGCAACAGTAGCAGAAAGTAAAGCTAAGGCTCAAAAGAATATTAAGTTCGAATTGAAAAGAAATGTTTTAAGCGCCTGGCAAAAAAATAACACAAAGTATGTTAATGATTTTTGTTTTAGCCCTAAGCAAAGTCGCCCTAAGCGTCCACTCATTTTTAACACCTAAATGCCAACAAATTGTTCTTTAGCAAGAGTTGCTCGTATTTCTCAAGAATGTGTTTTTAAAAATCTTGCATATAATGCTAAATTTTATTATGACGCAAATGTAGATAGTAATACAACTAGTTAGAAAGATGTTAAGAAACTTGAATAATCTAATGATTATTTTGAAATTGCAATCGACCTTACATCTCCTTGGTCTTGGGTCAAGAGTCCTGTATGTTAGACATGCGATAGAAGTGGTAAGAATTGTGTGCAAAATTCTTGCTAGTACAAAACCAATTCCGTAAAAGAATAAGTTTCAGGCAAAGTTTTTAGCTCTACTGCTGTAAAAATTATAGAAAAGTGTGGTGAAATAGATTAATATGCTGAAGGTATGTCAGTCGTAGGATAGTTTATAACTCCTGAAAAGCTAAGATTTAAAGATTCATAAACACCTCTTTCAAATCCTAAACTTCTTTGGGCCCATGCTCTTTCTGGTTAAGAATTTTTAATGGCTGATGGTGTGCTTGGTCTAGGTTCACACGAAAATGAAAATGCTCTTGCTTTGAAGAAGTTAAACTCTACTGCCACTAAAAATTAGGAAAAGTTTAGAGAAGACGATGCTCCTAATGATGATTATGATAATGATGATGATAACAATGATGATGAAGAAGAAGATGATGATTAAGAAAACGAAACAAGTTAAGATGAAGATGATGACGAAAAAGTAAAATAACCTTAAAAGAATAAAAATAAGGGTAATTAAATTAAAAGTAAAGATAATAATAAGTCTAACTAAATAGAAAAACCCTCAAGAAGCTACGATTTATATGAACCTGGAATGAATTTCTTAGATTCTATCGTTAAGTAATACAAATTTATCAAGAATAACACTTTCTCTATTTATATTGCAGATGATGAATCTTTGACTTTCTAATTAATTATTGGTGAAATTATGCCTCAATACATCTACAAACCCGAATAGAATAAGCCTCTTTGGGTACAATCCATGGTTAATGCTGATCTAATTGATTAGTACGGTCTCTGGGTAGTCTATGTATCAAACATCCGTATTGCTAAGCTATCTGAAGAGCTTAAGGCAAAAAAGAAAAAATAATAAACTTCTTCTGAAGATTTAGAAAATATGGGTGATTAAACTGAAGGATTATTACCAATTAACTCAATCAGTATTGATAACCCAACTGGTATTTTATCTCTTACTACAACTGCTATAGTACTTCCCGAAAAAGATTTAACTCCTATCATAAATGCTTTTTAAAATGAGTTTGGTATTAAGTGTCAAATATCCAAGGAATATTTATTCTTTGTTGTCTGCGAAGATATTTCTCCTAAAAAGGAGGAATTAAATGATATGACTATGATCATTGAACTTGGTCAAAGATTCATCGTTCATTTATAAGTTAACCCAGCAGATCTCATCCTTGATTGTAAGAAGATGAATATTAAGGCTAAAGATTCTAATTTAAGATGTTAAATGAATCTCTAATAATCTTACGATGATAAAATTATTCTTGGTGAAGCCGCTCTCCGTAACTAATATATGATTTTCGATTAAAATGAAAATTAGATTGGTTTTGCTCCTGCCAAAAATAAATTTAACAGTTCCTCTTTCATTAAGAGAATTGGCCATTTATTCAATAAGATTGAATAAGTTATTGAATAAGATATAACTTATATCGTCGGCTTCCTGACCCTTATTATCTTATCAGCTGTGGCCTTTATTTTCTTCCGTCACGGAAAGACCATAATTGCTCTCTTCCAAGGAAAAAGAGTTATTATTGTTGGTGATGACAAAAATGATAGAATTTAACTCTCATAGCATGCTCACGAAACTATGGACGAATCTGCTATTCGTGAACTACAAGAAATGTCTCAACAAATGGAAGATTAAGGTATTTAAAATCATGATTTCAATGCTGAATAAGCTGATCATCCTAATGATACAATTAAACCTATTGATCTTGAAGATCTTTGAGAATGATTAAAATAGATGTATTTAAATTGATTAGAATAACCTCTAATCAATCTTAGAGTTATTTATGAATAAATATTCCATAAGGAAATATAATATTTTATTATGAAATTAATAAATTCATATTGTTGAACTTTTATCACTCACTCACTCTTTATATTTTTTGCATTATTTACCTTAATTATTTGATACTTTTTGTTCCTTCAATTATACTATCTCTTAAATATCTCTAATTTAATACAAAATATAAACAATTCATTCTCATTTATTTTTTAAATTCTCCTTCATCATCTATCGTTTATCAATTTCTTATTAGATAGTATAGCCAATTTTAGTGATATTTCTATCCTTATTATAATAATCTTATTTAATTTATGAATTAAAAAGAAAATCTAATTTAAAATTTTTCTTCTACAAACACATAAATTCTAGATTTTTGATCACATTATTCATCAATCTATAAAATTCATTTAATTTATTTTAGAAAAGATACTAATAATTTTCAAATAAGCAATAAAATATGACTAGCCAATAATGGAATGATTAAGGAAAGGTGGCATTTCTAAATAAAGACTATAATGAAGCCCTCAAATGCTATAACTAAGCTATAGTAAGCTTTAATTTGAAATTGACTTATGAAAATGACATGAATATAATTTATTAACTTTTTAAATTGTAAAAAGCAATTAGATAATACAAGATCACATTATTATTCTAATCGAGCAAGAGTTAATAAATTATTAGGTGATCTTGAAAATGTAAAAGATTTTTTAAACTTTCTTAATGGAGTAACTTATTATTGATGGAAAAGGGGTTAAAAGATGCCGAAAAATCTACTGAATTGGATGTTACTAATATTAAAGGTCATTTATTAATAGGTTAGATAATAGCTTTGATGTGTAAGAATAATCATAGTTTACTACCAAAATTAGATACCTGCATTATAAGATTAACTAAAGGTAGAATTCTAATACAATTATTTATTAGATAACTCTATTTCATTTTATTTACAATATAAATAGCTTTAACACTATGTGCTGGTTAAAAGATGCAGAAACATGAAAAATATTTATAAGATAATATAAGAAGAGTTAAAAAACTTAAATGGTTTATAGAAAATAAAGAACAAAAAGAAAAAGATCTAATGATTATACAAAAGCTAATAGTAATTCAAATATTTCATTTAAGATTTTCTCTTTTTAACACTCTCTTTATTCTACTATATATTAAAATATTCATATTATTTTAATAGAAAAAAATAGAGAACTAACCAGATGAGTCTGAAGAAAATAAAAAGAAATAAATATAATTAGTAATTGATATTTTAGTTATTTTTAATATTAAATTTAGAACTTTTAATTGATTAATAGTTGAAAGAAACATTAATCGAAGAAGAGAATATAACTATACCTGAATATTATCTGTGCAAGCTCTCTAAAGTAATTAATATTGATTAATAATTTTAAAATACTAAAAAATATCTATCTTTAATAGAAGTTGCTATAAGAACCAGTAACCACAAAATATTCTAATACCTATGAAAAGAAAGAATTAGATGAGTATTTTAAATAAGTAAAATCGATAAGAGATCCAGCAAATTAATTGCTCTTACAAGACCCTTCTTCTGATATTCTCCCAAATATTAACTTAAAAAAATCGATAGAAGAATTCTTAGACTTGTAATTTATTAGATTTTGGAGTTAAAATGATTAAATTTTATTTAAAGAAATCCTTAGGTGTTTGAGTTTTAAGAGAATTAAACTATAGAAGATATGGAGTTTTGACAAAATATTTTTAAAATATGAAAAATTATTAATATGTCTATATATTTTTTGAATTAATTTTTATAATATCAAACTTTAAATCTTTGAAAATTTTAGATTAACTAACTATTATGTCTTGAACACTCATTCTACGAGTAACTACGTATTTAGATCTTAATTAATTAATTAATTAATTAGTTAACTCAAATTTATATAGTTCAAGTTATAATCTGTATTTATGTTTGATTTTAATTGAAATTTTGATTTACTAACAAGTCTCCCTCTCTTCCTCTCTACAATTTAGATTTTTTGTGTATATTGGTTTAATCTAGCCTCTTATCTTCAACATAAATGCTAAAATTTTCAAAGTACCAAAGTTGCAAGTTCTATTTGGGAATACTTGCATAGTTAGATATTAAGCAAGTGATCAAGTAGAACATATTAAAAGAAAACATATCCATTTTATACAAACAAACAAAAATACTTATTTTTATAAGAATATATTGGCTGGTTTTGATAAGATTATTAAAAAAGTATTAATGATAGAAAAATACGAACAAGAAGTAAGTATTAACAAATTCATAAAGTTTTAATAATATTTGAAGGTATTATTTATTCAAATGTTTTCATAAAGTAAATGACTTATTTGTCAAATTCTTCAGAAACCGAGCTTCTTTTGGACGAAGGACTTTCTGGAACAAGTGGTACACTTGGTGGGAGCAGAGGTGGACTTCTTGAGGTTGGAAGTCATCTTGAATTGCTTGATCTTCATTTGCATGAAGTTGTTTCTTTGTTCTTGTCTGGAAGCTTCGTATTGAGTCTTGTATTCTTCGAAAGCGTTAACACCGTCGTTACCGTAGTTACCGAAGATTTCTTCTTGTTGTCTAACGAAGGCTTATAACTTACCGAGTAAAGCCAATTCTTCGTTTCTATTTTTTATGTAAATAAATATGAGAAAAATAGAAATGGAAAAAAAATTTATTATTTTTTGGGAAATGATAAATTGAATAATTAATTACCTAGCAGCAGTGGAGTTTTGGTATTCAGTGTCGAAGGCTCTGCACATATCAACAGCGTATTAGAGAGCATCAGCGTTTCTGAGCTTCTTGGCGTTAGCTTGAGAAGCAATTTGGGATTCGTTTTAGACGCAGGTTTCCAATTCACCAATGTAAGCTTCAAGGCTGTTAATGGTGGCATCGAGGGTAGCCAAGATAGCGTTGTATTCATTGACGGTTTGTTCGTACTTTTGGACGGCGGCGTTTTCAACTTCGGTGGCGTGGTCCTTAGCAGCTTGGAGGTCTTCTTCTAATTGTTCGAATAAGACTTCAAGTTGTTCAATGACGTCGTCTGTTTATTTAATAAAAAATCATTTTAAATATTAGTTTTAATTAGACTGATACAATTAAATAAGATAAATAGATATCTCTTTTGCTTTCATTTATTATTGCTTTTTAGTTAGTTCTTTTAATATTATCTTTATTTTAATTTTATATTTTATAGTAATTACGGCTGATTCCGTGTTGGAAGTCGGGTTGTTGGAGTAAAACGGTGACGATGGCGGTGAAGGAGGTGACCTTGTTAGCCTTAACCATTCTGGTGAACATCTTGTTGACGTGGTTGGAGAATTGGACGAAACCAACAGTTTGGGAGGCGAAATCTCTCAAGATGGGGTAAGCACCTTGAACGGCTTCGATGGCGGGGTCGAGTTCATCATTAACCAAAGAGCTGTAAGAGTTGTGTTCAGCAAGTCTTTAAGAAGCTAAGGCGGTGAGGATTTCTTGGATGTTTCTGACGTAGTTCTTGGATTTTTCTAAGTCGGATTGGGAAGCAACTAAAGCATTTTCGCATCTACCTCTGGCGGCGTTAGCAGAGTCAGCAGCAGATTCAGCATCAGCGATTTCAGATTGTCTGAAAACGAATTCAGCAGCGCATTCAGCATCTTGAGCTTGTTATAATTCATCGTGTCTTTGTTGTTCATCTCTGATGGAAGATTCCATTCTGGAGATTTCATCAACCAAAGCGTCAGCAGCGTTATTTTCAGTGACTCTTTCAGTTGAGACGGCGAAGCCGACTGCAAGTAAAGCTAATAAAACAAGGGCCTTGTTCATTTCTTTTTACGTTTTTTATTTAATTTTTTGTATTTTGTTTTTATTAATTATTGATTCAATTCCTTGTCTGTTTCCTTTTATTTCAAGCTTTTGAATAAATTTCTTAATTTTTCCCTTATTTCTTCCTCTTATCTATGCAAATGTAAATAAAATCAATAGGAATTGCTATCAAAAAAATAAATCAAAAGCTAAAAGGGGAGATATAACAAAAATTTCAGTTTTTGTTTTTTCCTGTTTTTCTTCTTCTTTAAATAGGTGTTTTTTCCATAATCTTCTTTATATTAATTTATAAGGCTTTACTTCATTAAAGTTAAAAACGGTTAACCACTTTGAAGATAAATAAATTTCTTTCCTTATTGGCTTCAATCATACAACATTTAACTCATCTTTATCAAACGAATAGCATTCAAATTTTCTGCAATTTTTTTTTCAAAAGAAAATTTTTTTCTGAAACGTTATTTTTATCATAGAGATCTATGATTTAAGAGGGCGGAATGAAACTCTGCTAAAAACAATGATATGACGAATATAGTTGATAATAATTATTTTGATATCCTAAAATTGAAAAATATGAACATTTTTAAAAGTATCCTTGATATTATTTTTAAAAATAAATTAATTCTAAAGCTGAAAATATGTTTTTTAGATAATTTATAGATGATTTCTCCAATATAAACTTAATACTCATCAATTATATATGTTAACACACTCAGAAGATAATTAAATCTATAAATACTAGAATATAATAAAAGGATTTTAAATTTTAAAAATTAGATAATTCTCTATTATAATTTTTATTATTATAATGAAAGAAAAAATTAAGATTATCTTATCCTATAAAAAATTAGATTAATATATCTTCCATACTTTTAGTGATTAAGATATCTTTTGGTTGGTTTCTAAAAAATAATAAATTTTGGGACTACTATTACCCTTAGATTAGTTAATTTTACAATTAAGAATAAAAAAAATTAGAAGTAAAATAGAATTAAAAATAAAAAGGAAATAAAAAAATAAAACTAAGACTCCCATTTTTAAAATAGTTGATAAAATTAATTTGATTATTCTTTAAATATTATTTTATTAACTTTCATTATTGCTATTAATTTGAAATTTCTTTTTACTCAAAAAGAAAATCTCTTGATGAGTTATTTATTTTAACTCCTCTTATTGATTTTTATTAAAAAATATAGGTTTTTATTTAATTTAATTTTAAGTTAAATATTAATTTATTAAATATTCCAAAGTATATTTTAAGGAATATAATTCCTTGATATTTATTAATTGAATAAATATAATCTTTTTTAATAATTGATTTTTTCATAATTTATTTTGTTTGTTTGTTTGTTTGAATTTCTTTTACAAATCATTTTCTAATACAAAATTAGAAACTAAATTAATTAAATAACTAGAATTTTTTATAAAAAACTAATGATAGTAAAGTGTAAATAATTTACTTTTTATTTAATGATATTTATAGTAATAATATAAAAACTATTTAGATTACGGAAAATTTAATTAAAATCAGAGTTAGAGTTGTTGGAGGGTAGGTAGGTAATAAAGGAAGAAAAATAAAGTAAGTTGGTATATGTTTTTGTTATTTTAAATTGAAATAAGTACAAAAGAAGCTGGAAGTTTAAGATAATAGATTGATTAATAAGTTGGTTGGTTGGTTGGTAGAATAGTAATATATATTTATATATAAAGAATAAATTATTTAGCTAAATAACTCGATAAGAATTTAAAATCTTATATTTAATTTACTTTTATACTATTTTTGTATTTTTAGCTTATTATTTCTAGAACATCTTCATTTCTAATCATTTGGTTTAGTTTGCTTTTTTATACCTGGTTAATATTTATTTATTGAATCTTCTCCCTTCCTCTTTTGAGATTTATTAACATCTCGTATTATTTATTATATTTTTATTTAAAATATTTCATCAAGGAATTAATTTTCTATTTGCTAAATTAAAAAAAGAAAAGCTAATTATTTTATTAGTTTTAAATTATATTCGTTACATTATATACTAGGGTTGGTTTTAAGTAATCAGAAAGGAGTAAGGAGCCATGAACGTTATAAAGGGGTTTTTTCTCTAAGAATTTATTTTGAATTCGTAATAAACTAGGAAATCCAAGTTGTGTTTCAGATCCAAATCTAAAAACAAATTTATTATCATAATAGGCTAAGCAGCCATTCTAGGCAATATTTTATTACTGATCTGTAAATAATTAGGAATAATATTTAAATGAAATTGTTTATTTTAAAATTTACCAATGTTATCTAGATTCTAATTAAATAAATAAAGTTCTCCTACTGCTGCAAGTTCCTAAGGAGTAGAAAGGATTTCAGCTTAAGTCAATTAGGATCCACTTCTAAGGAATTAAATATAGCTTGCAAATTCTACTTTTTCATTATTTAAGTATAGTTCTCTACTCTCTTAAGGTTTGTAATAATAATATTTAGCAAATAGCTTAAAAGAGTAATCTATTGTTTAATTTAAGAATTTAATTCCATCAGGTCCAATGTAAGTAGGAGTATTAAGGGTAATATCATTCAAAGTAGGTTCATAAAGTATTTCAGTACTTAATTCTTATTAAGTAGAGGATTCAGGTAATTTAAGATCAGAAATCTAAGAAAGATATCTTATTCTAATTGAAAATCCTTGAGTTGTATCATTAGGTTCTTTATTGAAGTCAACCATGTCCTAATCTAGAATTTATTCAATCATCGATTTCATGGATTCACCATCTTAAGTAAGGAACTTCTTATTCTATTCATCATAACTATAGTAATATAACTCTACCATATTCTCTTCATCATTCATTGCCATTTCTCTACTTTATTTATCCATTTATCTCTTCTTAAAGTTAACAACTCCAATACTATATGTATTCATGTGTCTCGATTATAAAATCATCTATTCACCTAATCTGCATCCAGCAATCTGATTGATAATAATTTCAAAAAACTATTTAAAATAATTAATCCTAAATGAATAATATTCTCACCTTTATTTAATTTGAGAATTCAGATAAAGCTATTAATCTGTCATTTTCTTTCATATAAGGTTCTCTATCTTTATTGAACTTATCAAATTCCAAGAATCTTGTATGGGAAAATGAGAATATATATTTTTAGAAATCTTTATGATTAGAACCACATTTATTTTAGTAAAGGAGAAGGGTTGTATCGACGGGATTAGGTTATTCTTTGAATTCAATATATACTTGGTCACTTAAAGAGAATAAGAAATTAAATAATAAAGATATTGCCTAGAAGGGAGAGGATATCATATTGGCTAACCCCTTAATGAAATCAATTGAAAGGTATTTAAATTTTTTTGAAACTTATGAATTTGTATAAGGTAATTTGATCAAACTATCTTCAGTATAGCGCCAATCTTATAGTTTTTTATTATACGTTATATTCTAAGATTTATCTTCATAATTATCCGTTAAAAAGAAGCCTTGATGCGAAAGAACCTAGGCAGAGCATGTAGAAGAATGAGCTTGTTATAAATATAAATCTCTGCGTCTCTTATCGTGAAGCATGTCATTTTTAAGAGTTTTTCCATTCAAAGAGAGACCATAAATTGAATCACACATTTGACATTGATTTCTTTCTTCAACTAAGAATTGTTTGGAATCATCTCTTAAGTGAAGAACCATAATATCTTCCAATAAACTATTTTGATTTTACATTCCTCCATAAACTATTATCTTATCTTTATAACAAGAAGCAGAGAAGCTAAATCTACCTTTAAATTAAATGCCCTTTTAGCATTTTGGTTTTATTTCGTGCCAAAAATTCATCCTTGTGTCATAAACCCAAATATCATTTAAAATATTCATATTGTTTGCATCTACTTCTCCTTTCTCACCTCCTAATATAAAAATATATCTATTTTAAAAGGCTACTGACATATGGGAAGATCTTTGAGAGGGCACAAATTCACTCTTTGTCTTTATTTCTTCCACATTCAAAGAGGGGTTCTTTTTAATGTTTTCAATTTTTAATCTATGCAAATCGTTGTAATATTCCTCATTGTATCCTTATCCTCCAAATAAATAAATGTTATCTTCAACTACACAAACAGATTAACTTTCCCTAACTGGCATTCTAATTGAACCAATATTCTTAGATATTTTATTCTTTGTATCAATCACATAACTTTTTATTAAAAAAAATAAATATTTTAAATTGAATATTTTTTTAAAATAATCTATAATAATATATTCTAGGATTATAAAATTTCATGATATCTGTATCGTATTACTTATATTAAAAATTAAAGGAAAAAATTCTACTGGGCTATTAACAGCATTATAATTTCCTGTCAAAAGCTAATAAATGTGAAAAAAATTATTTAATTTACACATCTTAATAGATCTATTCTATTTCTGAATTGAATCCTCCTATAATAATAAGATATCTGTCTTGAAGAACAGCAGAGGCATGGCCTTCTCTTGGTGAAGGGATTTCTCCTTTTATAAGAGAAGTTGGGTTAAACCATTCATTCTTCTACAAATCAAAGGTCCAAAACTCATTATAAAGCAATTCTGAATTGGATCCACCAAATATCCACATTTTATTATTAATAATGTTTGCTGTGTGAGAATCTCTAGTTTCAGGGATAACATCCGTAGTATAATCTACTTTACTCCATTCATAGCTTTCACAATCTAAACGGAAGATTTACATGGTCTTTGAACAATCCTACTATTTGCCACAACCTCCATAAATATATAAATACTTTTCATAAACAACTGATGTATGACCCCAACGCTTAGTGGGATATACACCTGCTTTCTTCTTTTATCCTGTTTTGTTTAGCCACATGGAGTTTTCAAAGATTGGAGTATTTATATTATCTAATGGATTCTTTTCTGATGGTACAATTACCACTTAAGGATCGATGTAAACTATGCTACTTGCCCCGTTTTTACTCTCATCTTAAATTCCTTAATATTCATTTTCATTGCTTTAATTACCACTACTAGTTTTCATTATATCCTTTTCTTCCGAGGGCTACATTGATTTTTCTTTCTTTGCAGAATTTTCGTTTGAATGAGAACCTTTTTATTTACTTGAAGTACTTTCCGCGGAAGCTCCTTTCTTTTTTTATTGGGACATCTTACTATAAATTTATTCTAACAATTTTTTGTCGAGAAGATTTTTTAAATTACAATAAATAATTAATATATCTATTATTCTTTATAGATTATGATCTTTTATATAATAATTTAACAATATAATTACAAGATACAAATAATTAGTTTTGAAGCTTTCTCTTAGCTTAAAAAATTATTAAGAAAATCCAATAGAATATAAGGACTCAACCTTTAAATAGAAAACTTTATAAACCATTCTTATTATTTATTTTTAATATGATTTCCCTACCGCCAAAAGTGAAAATTTCTACTTTGCTCTATACCGCTCACTATCTATAAATTATCAAAGCGAATTAATATATAGACTTTCTGTAGATTATTTTTCCACTCATAATTAATCTAATTCAAAAATATCATATTTTTTCTATTCTTAAGCTTAATTTATAAATCTATGTAAAAAATAAATTATAAAATAATAAGATAAATTCTGAAAATAAAAAGAAAAATAGAAAAATTAATATATTAAATTAATAGTAATAAATTATTAGATGCATCATTAAAGAATTCTATTATATTTTTTCAGTCAATAAATTTGCTCAGATTGAACAAATAATGAATGAGCTAGAATAATTGAAAAACAAAGTTTACATTTATTATGTTTGATAAACGAACTTAAAGATAATAGAATTTAATATAACAGAAATTAATTAGTATTGGTTGTTAATTATTATAAACAATTTATTTAATAATTGTAATTTAGTATTGACATAACTTAAGAGAATTTGGTATATTAAAATTAATCATTTTTTGATTGATTGATTTATTGATTTATTGTTTGTTTATTTTTTTATTTTTTAAAAGATAAGAGTTTTCTTATTGGAATAATGTAAGGTTTCAAAATTTTAGGACTCTTTGTTTGTTAGTATCAATATTCCCTGTTGTTAATTTTTGAGAAGCAGCTGCCATTTAGATCATTAGCATGTTGTGGATGTCACTATTTATTTACATATATTAGCTTCTAGATCTGACAGGACTATTAGAGGATAAAGATTAATCTACCGAATCTTATTTATCCTTTAAGTTATCATATAGATTTTAATTTTAGTATTAGTTTTAATTTTAAGATTATTCTTCTAGACCTAAACCCTCTTAGGTAGAAATGGGATCATATTTAGGCTGACTTTCAGATCCTGTACCTTCCCAATTTATACTTTTTCTTCTTCTTGGACGAATGATATTTTCAGGACTCTCTTTGTTTTATCCAAACATGTGAGTATAATTACCATCTTCATCTCCATCTTCATCATTATCCTAGTAGTTTCCAAATTAAAATTCTTACTCGCCATTATATTTTTATCCAAAGTTAGAGAGAGTTATACTTCTATTTGAATTATTGTTGTTGGTATTACTTAAATCAGTTGGTAACTCATTAAAGTCTTTAGAACATGCGCTTGAATGAGTCTTACTCTTTTCTCTATTGGGAGAAAGTAATATAGATGATGTATTTTTAAAAACAGGAATTGGATCAGTTCCGATCGTTATAGAACCATCTTAAAGATTCAATTAGGTTTCATTATCACTATCACATATTTTTTTCACTGATAAGAATTAGGGAGATCTAAAAGAGGATTTTGTCATATTTTTTTAAGGAGAAAATAATGATCCACTCATCTAACCACTTTATCTCTATTCAATAATATCACACATATGATAGAATCTTCCTACCATCAAATCATCTAAATTGTTACTTTTAATTTATTTTTCATAATCGGCTAATGGTTATTTTATCTTTTATTATGGCGAACTATCTTCATCCAATTTATTATGAAGTGTGTCATAATAATTTTAATTTTTATCTGCACTAAAGTAATCTACAATAGTTGGCTAAATTATTCCTTAAGTCTTATACACAAAGAAAGAGAAGCTTCTTTTTAAAATTCTAATCATATGCTGAATGTGGAGGCATATCGGTGAATCAGTATTACATTTATCAATAACTTAATTCAACATTAAATTTTTATTTTCACTGCCCCTAGTTTATCTTTAAATCTCACTGTAAGCATTCAAAGCCATCATAAAAGCTCTCTTGTTTATATAAAACTTATTATATTCTTTCATAAATTCTTCTTTATCATTGTATTGTCGGAATGTCTAAAGAACATTATTTATTTAATCTAAATTATTTAAAAAGCTTTAATTAAAAATTTTTCTATACCCTTAAATTATCTAAAAGTGTGCAAAGATGTATTTCAGTTTTGATAAATTTAAAAATAATTACTGAAATTTTCTGCTTTAATGAGTTATTAGCGACAAGTATTTATTAAGGCAATCATACTTCTAAACAAAGCTCTTTATCCACTTACAATCAGATTCATCAAAATTTAAAAAGTGATCTTTTGAATTATTATTGAAGAGAGTGTAAGTATGTAATGAAATTATTAAAAGATTAAAAGTTAAGCTTTTAAATTACCTAAGGTTGAATTTAATTAGTGAATAGAGTGAGTATTTCATTGAAAGGATACATCAAGAATTGGATTTAAAATTTTTTTAGTTTTTCATATAACTCAGAGAATTCTAATTTGAAATATTCTTCAAGCATATTGATATAGTAAACGAAAAACTCTGGATTATTATACATTTCGAGGGATAGAACGGATTCTAATAATTAAACTAGAATCCAGAATGTCTCCTCTTCATTTGCTTGGGTGATATATTTTAAGATAAAAACCCCTATATAATTCATTCCTTAGCAGTAGTGGATATATGGATTTCTAATTGCAACAGCTGAGAGAACATTTTCAAGAGCATCTTAAAATTTTTATTTTTCTTCTTGTTATTAAGGAAAACTTCTGCAAACATCCTGATATATTTTCAAATTTTTAAACGTAAATTAAATTTAAATTGTCATTCAATTTTGATTTAAAAATAAGATTTTTTACCTGTTTAATTTTATCAAAATAGTTTGATGGATATTAATTTTTCTATTTTAGCAGTGCTTAGAAGTAACCTCTATTTTATTGCATCATAACCTAAGCATTAGTTCCAATCAAGAAGAACTATTTATAATTTTAATGGACATATTAATCAGTGATAAATCTAAAATTAAATTTTGAGTTTTCTCTAAATATCGATGTAAGTATTCATTAAATATTGGATGCGAATATCACGCGCAAACTATACTTAGATTTTAATATTGCTTTATGATTTCTAATAAACTAAATTACTTCTCGATAATGATGAGGTTAAATTAAATTCCTTTTGAGGGCTACCTTAAGATCTTTCCTAATTTAATGAGAGAGGTGTTTCTTTTACATTGCCATTGACAGAAACTATTACAATTTAAATAGTAGTACATGAGTAAAGTTATGTAATAAATTCCTATATTTAGATATTAGAGGAGTGGTAGTATAATGCTAGAACAAATTTATACTATTGATAAATGTTATTCCTTTTAAAAGAATATATTTTCTCAAAGTATTTTACTAAAATATTCCTCTAATAATTAAAAAATGTACTTATCTGAATTGATAGATTATCTAACATATGGATTACTATAGGGTAATATAAAATAAAAATAAGGTAATATACTTCATCAATAGAAAGCTTATCCAGTAAAGTAGTATGAGTTTCTTATTGTTGTAGCTAAATAATCGAAGCTGCAACCAAAGGAGATAATAATGGATTTTAACTTCTCTATTGCACTGAATTTTACATATCGGTCACAGGGTTATTGCTGTTTTACATGGTAATAAAAGCCTCAGGCATTACTTTATTACTATGTTTCTTTGGAGTTGGTGTAGGTGAACCATTTTATGCTAATTTTTTCTTTTAAATTCTGTATTGGGTAGGATTTAGTGATCTCTAACTAAACTCATACAACTTATCTTCTTCAAATAAATTTGTACATTTCTTTTTATCAAGCGATAGTTTTATAATATCATTAGGGTTAACCTTCTTAGGACTAGATTTCAATAAATTAGATATTGTAGGTTTCTTTTTCTTTGTCCTCTCAATGCTTTTTACGATATCTCCAAAAATAATCCTGTCATTATCAATTTCGTAATCTTCTATTTAAGACATTGGAGAACTCCCGTCTTCATTTGAGGTTTATGATTTCTTTTTCTCATTATTTCTTTAAATTTAAAAACTCATTCAACCTTCAAATTTATTTTAAAGCCAAATTAAAACTAGAATGATTTTCTTTCTTCCTTATTTATGTTGAATTCCTTTTAATGTCTGTATTAAATTCACAAGACTTGCTAATCTCTTTTGAAAATAGCTAATCCTTATTTTCCTTCAAAATATTTTATAATCAACGTAGATAAGGATTTTGCAATCGCCTAATGTCAAAGCTAAGAATTATTATTGTCTATTAATTCTGCAATAGCAGCAACAGGAGTAGTTTTCAGATTAATTTTTTTATTTTCACTTAGGTTCTGCTGCCTTTTTGCTTAGTTTTTTATAGAAAGTATAATAGTAATTAATGGGAATATATGATAGTTTCCCTAATTTTTTTGATCTAATTTGAGTATTTATTTTAATAAATTTTGAAAGCTAATAAGTAATTTTCTCTAACTTTTATAATATTTATATACTCTTCTCAATTTTCTTTGAGATATTATATTAATAGCTCAACCAATTATTCCATAGGATACATAATTCTTAAATAATATCTATAAACGAAAACATACAGATCAAGTTGCATTTGACCAAAAAATTCTAAAAATATTAGCTGAGTTAATTGCAATCATTCTTTAATTACTATTGTATATTTTTACCATTCTCATAAATATTTATTATTTTTTATTAGGCTAATTAACAACAATTCAGTGTACTTATAATTAAGAAGGTAAATATATTTTTCCTTCTATCTCTAACCACATCTGATCAAATCTAATTAGAATTTTCTTAAATATAATTCAATCCCAAAATCAAATTTACTCATCAATAAAATTTTTAAATACATTTTAATATGTATCTGTAAGCTAAATGGTTTAAAATAGATACATTGCTCATGTAAATAGATTACAATAAACTTCTAAAATCTAATCTAAATTATATTTAAGACTATAAAGAAATTATGAGTATTAAATACCATAAATCCTCAAAATCTATAAATTTCTTCAACCCTCTCTCCTATTTTAAATTAATAATTATAATAAAAACCATAAATTCAATAATCATTCATAGGATTTAAGCCTTTCAATTAAAGATACTTATCAAATTATAAATAAATATCTTATTGTTTTTTAAAAATTATAATTATTTCATTTTATTATATAAAAATTACTGCCTTGAATTGCTTTATTTTTCTGAAATCATACTCAATTTATTATCCCTGAAATAATAAAAAATGAGAAAAAGAGCTACAAAACTGTTGATTCTAGAATATTCTATTAAAATAAATAAACTGGTCTTTCAGTTAACTCTAAAGTTACCTATATAAAAATTAGGATGATAACAATTTGTTGATAATTTGATCTAAAAAATCATATTATGTAAAAATAATAAATATCCCTTCCAGAAATTTATTTTATTATTTTCAATTTATTTATTGACCAAACTTATTTTCGTTACAATTGTAGTATTAGTTTCATGTCTTTTGAGTAAGTTTCTCTTTTCCCCCCTATTTTATGCTAGACACAATAATCTTAGTAATGAATATCTATAATATT
The DNA here is from genome assembly GCA_000260095.1 of Tetrahymena borealis. NCBI lineage: Eukaryota > Ciliophora > Oligohymenophorea > Hymenostomatida > Tetrahymenidae > Tetrahymena > Tetrahymena borealis. Next base: position 56,503 of record AHAN01001181.1, read on the forward strand.
TACTATTTACAATGTTAATAATAGTTTGAATAAATAAAAAAATTAGATAAACCAATATTACTAAACCAAAAATTGTCAAGAACATTAGACATGTTACTAGAATAAAAGCACCTGAGCAGATCTATCGATTCAAATCAGATATAATTAGTTTTTATGGAAAATTATTAGTATTAATTAAATATAGGCTCTTTAAATTTAACTAATTAAATTTTTAAACGCAGATTTTAAAATCTTTTTGAAATCTTAAAATTAGATATAAATCCATGGATAGAATTTTAAAAATTTCTATAGTTTTAATTATTAGCAAAGTTTTCAATAAAATTGATTCATTCAAGCAAATATTTTTAATTAAAAATATAAATTTATAAAGAATTTTTCTAAATTTAATGATGAGTTAAAAATGATCAAATTGAAACCTTAGAATTTATAAGTAAAACGAAAGCAAACAAATTAGCTATTGTATTTACTGCTTCACTACTGTTCAGTTTTCAATGAGTGACTAACTTTAAACTAAATTGATAAGCTTTAGATGGAGGAAGTTTAGCCACGAAAAATGGAAACAAGAGGACTTTTAAAACAAAAATAAACAACAAACACTAAATCATTCATATTATAAAGATAGAAGAGATAGTTATTTAAAAAAATAAAAATGATTTAAATTTCTTTGAATAGATGAGAGTTTCCTGACTATTTATTTTTTTTAGATTATTAGTGTGTATGCATGCATAGATGACTGTTTGTAAAATAAAAAAACTAATGAAAAAAACAGATGAAATAATGATTTATCATGCGCCACAACTCTCGATTTCATATTGCTTTAAAAAAGAAAGATAAAAAATAAACAAAAAGAAAGTAAATAAAGCTCAAAATTATCAACTAATTTAATTTATAGCATCAAATAAAGTATTTAGATATGGAATTACTCAATGACCCATTGAATGATCGTAAAGTCAAGAATGTCAAGGCTCCACCTCATAAACCACTCTCTAAGGAATTGATGTGGGGAAAAAGTAGGCATTATTTCATTTTCATTGGATATTAAATTTATATTTTAGCACTCTCAATGATAAAAATATAATTTCTGAAGGAAAGCATTAAATTTTGCTATTAAATTATTAGATTCTTACAAATTAAAAATGAATAAACCAAATAATTTTAAAATTAACACCATCTACTGTTATAATGCTCAACTTGCGAGATTACAAATCCCTTTTAAAGCTTATTTTGAATAAATTATTTAATAAAAGATGGGAAACCAGACTGGAAGTTGATTCGTGATCACTTGTAGAAAGAAGGAAGAATTAGTAAAGAAAATCTAATTAAGTTAATTGAAGACTGCAACAGGATATTGAGTATGAATATTTGCAATTAAATAGTTTTTATTTCTAAAATTCCAAAACAAGTCTATGTTTTAATGATTACTTATTTTACAATCTAATCTTGGAATAAGAAATAAATCTCATTTGCTATCGAAATCCTTTATAATATTAACTTCTTTTTCGCTTAATTATTCAGGAAATGAAGCTAACTTGATTGTCTTATAAGATCCTCTCACAGTAGTAGGAGATATTCATGGGTAAGCAATATATTTTATAATATTTTACTAACCAATTATGCATTGCAATTTGAATTGATAGAGGAGTTACTTTAAGAAATCCATTTCAGTTATAAAATTTGAATTCAACTTTAAATAGGAAAGCAGTATTTTTTTATTCTCAAATAAAGTTAGAAATTAAGTTAACACTCCCAATAAAATGATATAGCTTCTCAATTATCTTAAGAATTATTATATATTGCTTCAAAGTAAATGTAATTTAACCCCATTTTATTCTTTATAAATAGGTAATTCTATGATCTCCTTAAGATATTCGAAGTAGGTGGTAACCCTGAAAATACTAAATACCTTTTCTTAGGAGATTTCGTTGATAGAGGTTCATTCTCTATTGAAGTTCTTATTCTTCTTTACTCAATAAAAGTAAATAGCTTTATGTTCATAGCTTGGACTTTAAAATAATTTAAATGATAAATAACAAATATACTATTAAACTCTTTAAAGAATGCCATAATCCATTAATTTAATGTCTTTTCATTCTATAAAACTAGATAAATTTCCCAGAAACCGTTTACTTCTTAAGAGGAAATCACGAATGCAGATAAATGACAACTTTCTTTAATTTTAGAGATGAATGTAATAACAATAATATATAAATTAATTTAATCAATTATGATTACAATAATCTAATTAATTCATCCTTTTTCCAATCAAAAAAAGGCAAGTATAAATATGATCAAGAATTTTACGAAATAGTTATGGATTCTTTTGATTTAATGCCCTTATCTTGTATTGTAAATGGTAAATTCTTAGCTCTTCATGGTGGTATTTCTCCTGAACTTAAATCAGTAATTTAATAAAAATTGAGCATTTAAAATAGGATAAATTAAAATTAAAATAATAAATAATTAGCTTGACGATATAAAGCGTGTTGACAGGTTTAAAGAACCTCCTAGATAGGGTATTTTTTGCGATTTACTTTGGAGTGATCCAGTCGATAATGATGATGGTATCTGTGAAAATATGTATAGAGTAAATGATGTCAGAGGTTGTTCATACTTTTATGGTAATGATGCAGTTCGTAAATTCTTAGATGATAATTCCTTGATATCAGTTATTAGAGCTCACGAAGCTCAAATCGATGGCTATAAGGTAATTAAATTTATTTAAAAGGGCAAATTAAATTTATTAAATAGATAAATATAGCTTAGATGCATAATTAATGATAGTAAATTAAAAGTAAAGCAAGCATTAAAATATATTTAATAAAATTAGATGCATAGATGGAATGGCGGTGAGTTCCCTGTAGTTATTACAATTTTTAGTGCTCCTAACTATTGTGATGTATATAATAATAAGGGTGCAGTTATCAAATTTGAAAATAATACTTTGAATATTTAATAATACAATTATACACAACATCCTTATCTTCTTCCTCACTTTATGGATATTTTCACTTGGAGTATTCCTTTCGTTTCTGAAAAAATCTCTGAAATGCTTTATCACGTTATCAAACCAACTGGAGAAGATTTCTCAGATGATGAAGAATTAGATGAAAATGATCATAAACAAATTTAAAAATTAACTGGTAATACCTCCGGCTCACAAACCAGTATAGGATCAGATTCTTAGAATAAGCTTTCAGAAAGTAGTCAATTAATTTGAACATATTTATTTTTTATTCAGTTTTTAAATATATTAATATTTTAAAAACCTCTTTCAAAAAAACAATTGAAAGAATCATATTATATTAGAACTCCCCTGTTCAAATTAAATGATGAAATTACATGAATTCTAAAAACTTATAAATTTATTCATTTTATTTTCTTAAATATTCTAGAAGCTCAAATTCTCAGAAATAAAATTAAGTTTGTTTCAAAAATGGTAAAACTTCAAAAAACTCTTAGGTAAATTTAAATCAAACTTAAAAAGGCATAGGATTAATATAAAATTAATTAAAAAAATAGGGAAGAAAGCGAAACAATTCTTTAGCTTAAAGGTTAATGTCCCGATAAAAGAATACCAAAGGGAATATTATCTTCAGGAGGATCAGCTATAAAAGATAGTAAGAGATTTTTAGAAAATATAAAGTGGAAATATTAATTTAAAATTCTTTAAATAAACAGCATTGGAATAATTCAAAGAAGCATAAAAGGCTGATAGAGTAAATGAGAAAAGACCCGAATTTGGGCCTTACGTAAAGTATAAAGAATCAATGAAACCCTTGAAATGAAAAAACTAAAAATATTTTAAAGAATAGAGTTAGTTATACTGACTAATTAGGTAGCTAGATAGTTTGGATAAAAATAATAAAGATCTATTAGTAAGAAGTATAAAATTAATTTAAAATGTATTAGGGAATAGGAAGTAAGATAGTTGCTAGTTCTACTCTTATCTATGAAATTTTAATAAAAAACTTATAATAAAACATCTATATTTAACTTCATCCTCTAACTTTCTACTCCTACCTATACTGTCCCTCCCACCCTCCCTCTATCTTCTTGATCAATCAATCTACCTATCTTCTTCTCTTATATAAGATAAAATTAGAATATAATTACCCACATATCAAATATAATTGACTATTCATTTAATATCATTTAAAATCCCTCTTTAGTAATATAAAATGCAATAATAATGTTAATAATAATACAACTAAACAAATTAAATCATAAAAACTCTTTCTTTTGATCTTTATCTCAATCATATCTCTTCAAGAAGCAACCAAAGCAACAAGCAAGCATAGAAGCAAAATATACTCATCATTCCATAATGTTTTTAGTTAAGTATCGTTATATATATTTCATACTTTTTAGTCAATCATGAAAGGATATTTTGATCAATCAAAAACTCATTTTTTATGTAATAATATAAATTATAATATTATTTAGTATCATTTACCAAATAAGAATATTAGAGAAATTTAATAACTTATTATAAATATAAACAAGAAATCAAAGTATATTTTTAATATATTGTTATCAAAGTTATAAATCATTGGTGTCAAAAGTTTCTGCGAAAAGATCATTTTCAATTGAACCCAACTACCTGTAATTTATCAAAATAAATAAATAAATTAATTAATTTCTGATCAAAATTGAGATAATATTTACCATCTAGAGATAATAAGTTGAAGTTCTGATGGCTTTATGTCATAAGAGAATTTTTTTACACAAGATTACTAAATAAATTAATTTTAAAATTAGAATACTATTAAAATTTATAATCGCCTTACACAAACTTAATATCCAGATTCTAATGTTTCCATAAATTTTTCTAATTTGTGAAGTTTACTGTAATCTTCTTCTTCATCAGCTTATGCTTCATAAATTATTTACTTTTCTTTTGCATATACATCCCCGCAAATAATTAGCATTTTGTCTAAGATTGATTTTAAAACAAATAAAATTGTAGTAAATAGAATTCATAAATTTTATTGAAAAATACTCAAATCTTAGAGGATTTCTTATAATTTTGCTAAGTTCATTTCACCTTTATTAAAGAATAATATTTATTAATTTCTAAAAACGAAATGATGTTACATTTGCTCATTATTTGAGTAATCTCTTCTTACTTATTTCCATTATTTTGATTGTTTTGTAAAGATTATACTTCTTTTTAATAATTTTAATTATTTATTTAATAAATATTCCATTTTTGTAATATTGAAGTAAGTAAAAGTAAGGTAATTAAAAATGTTCTTATATTACAAATAATATTATTGTTAAGCTAAGTAAATTCTTTGCTACCACTTTCATGAAACTAATTCCATATAACTATACTATATTATTAATTTTTCAAAACCTAATTATTAGATTTAAGTTCTATCCATTAAATAAATTACCATGAATTAATGTCAAAATCCTCTGCTTTAATCATTTTATTGAGTTCAAATTAATAGCTTTACTTGAATTTCTTTATAATGCAATTTTTAATTATTATATATTTTTATGCCGTACTTAATTTTCTTATTTATGTAAAAATATTTGCAAAAAGTATGCTAAATTTTCAATATTAGCCATAAATAATGTGCAATCATTAAAGAAATTAGAATTCTACAAATCTAATTTCACAAATTGGCAAAGTACTTTGCATATTTGTTTAAAAAATATTAAAAAATGCTATTAATTAAAATTAACAGCAAAGTTATTTCAATTTAATAAATTCTAAAACAATGAATAATTTACTCATGATTAAAGTAGTTTTACTAATTTTAAATAAAAATATTCACAATTAATAAATCCTCTTCTACCAAATAAAGTGTTAAAAATAATTATAAAAATAAAATAATAATTGACTTATTTAAATATTTTAAACTTTTACTTAAAATATTAAATAATATTAATTAATTTTTATAATATGAGGAAATTAAACTTATTATGAATTAAAAAAGATTAGAAGTACAGAGAATTAATCAAAATTTCATAACTGAAAGATACATCTCTTTTTTTTATAGAAATCAAATTTTTATTCTTCTTGAAACTTTTCAAATTTATAAATATTAATTAATTAAAAATTTGAAAAAAAGGTTAATTTTCCTATGAAAAAAATAAACTATGGTTTGTCTTGGAAAGTGCTGAAGAAAATATGAGAATCATATTATAGATAGCGCAGATATAGGATGTAGTGTTTTGCCTCTCAGATTCGAAGCTAGGTGTCTTTTGGCTTATAGTTAGTGGATTTAAAACGTTTTTTACAATACCAAATATACGCATTCTTCCTTCTCTGCCCCAAAGTTTTTAAATCCAATCACTCCATTAACTATAAATCATTAGAGATTTAGCTAAAGAAAGTAACACAAAATTACGAAGCCTATATCACGAGACACCTCTTTCTTAGTTTCTTAAGTTAAAATAGATTTTATGTATTTTTAAATTACATTATAATATCTAGGTAACTTAGAAAGAACTGAAAGAAAAAGATAAAAAGAAGAAAAATATAAAGAAAAAATAAAATAAAAATGAAATTAATAAATAAAAGCTTACAAACAAACTTAAATAATGTTAGAAATATAAGACAAATAGAAAACAAAGTATTGAATAAGATAAGAAATAAAATTTTCTAACAAAACCAGAATAAGAAAAAAATTCAAAACTTCAAATTTAAATATAAGATCAGATAAAAAATTAATTAAAAAAGAAGAAAATTAAAAATAATAATTAAGATCTTCCAGCCAGATCAAAAAATTAATAATCATTCAATCAATTTATGCTTTAAGTATGCACCAATTATTTTCTTTATAAATTTTTGAAATGATAAAATTTCATTTAAAACATTATTACAAAGTTGTTTCTATTTTTAAGAAAAAAAGAAAGATAATAGAAAGATATTTATCAATAATAAATAATATTTTGGTTTTTTAAAAAATGGATCCAACAAATGATGATTCAAATTTATCTTAAAAATAAATCTAAGATGAAATAGATTAAATAAACTTTTGCGCGATTTAGCGACTCATTCCAAAGTTAAAGGAGATCATTTTAGTTTGCAAGATTACAAAATTATTGGAATTTGCAGATGTTTGGCACACTAAATAAAAAGGACCAAGTTTTTTAGTCGAAGAAGAATCTTATGACGTAAAGAGAAAATTTACTCTAATATAATTAAATTAAGCAAAATTAGATGAAGACATTAAATTTTAGTTCACTAAAGATCTTGAATTTGGTTTCAATGATGAGTAATAAATGATTTATCTAAAAAATCAAAAAGGTATGTGGGGCATATGGATAGCTGATGCCCAAGAATATAAGAGTCTAAATTAAAGGTTATAAGAAATTATAAGATATGTTAAGAGTTGATAAATGAATACTAAATAATAAGGAAAGCTGTGTTCTAAAGCATGTAATAATACAAGTAATAATAATATTAATCTTTAAATATAATTAAAATAAATACATAAATACAATACTCCTAAAATTCCCTGTTTATATCTCTAAATAATTTCTATTAAAAAACTAATGAGAATGGCTAGTTATAATTGTATAAATAATTCCTAAATTGAAATTATCTTCTTTTCTAATAAAGTAAATTCGTATATATAATTGTGAAATAATGTGACAGATATTTTGTATCATAAACAAATCTAACATTTTAAAACTGGGTTTATTAATTAATATTAATTTTAAAAATCTTATGGTAAAATACTTCTTGAGGTAAGTAAAAAAAGATGTAGAATGAAAGTATAATTTATAAATATAAGTAATTAAATGTGTAAGACATAAATATTTATATTTATTACTTTGTTTACGATTTGATTTATGTTATATTTAATACAATCGTTAATTATAATAACTAAATTCTATTTAGCTCCTTTTTTATTATTTAATTATTTATTCATTTATTATTTTCTCTATATTCTTATCATTTATATGACCATCTCATTCATATGTAGGAGAATCTCTTTCTTTGAACTTTTTCTAAATTATTTTAAATTAATTTATTTATAAAAATAGATAGATAGAATGAATCAATTTACTGCTTCACTAGGAGATCTCAAAGTTTATTCAAATCTGTCATGCTTCCATTCTCTATTTTCTTTATTATATCCTGTTTAAAAGTAAATAGTTTTTAGTTAACGGTTAGCAAAGAAAGAAATATAAATTATTTACTATTGCCTTTATTTGAGAAACTGTCTCTATCTCTTCTCTGTTTAATAAAAAGAAATTAATTTATTCACTCTCAACCCTCAAAGGTTTGATCAAGTTTTGAAGAGGTAGGTAGTAGTAATTAAAGATATTTGTTCCTGGTTCTGATATTACAGATTTTAAAATAACAATAATTTTATTCATGTTTTTTTTAATTTAAAATGAATTATTAATAATAGATATTAATAATAGATTCTATTTTCTGGCCAGTTGGTTAGGAGATATCTATCAATCTACCATTCCATTCCTCTAAAATAAAATGGATTTAAAATACTAACAGATAAACAAATAATTCAAATTATTTATCTCTGAGTAAAAATAAAAAATAAAAAAATATCTCACCTAAAATCTACTCTTATAATTGACATCCCTATTAATTTATTTGAAAAAATGATAAAAATCTTACAATTTAATCAATTTCAATTTACTTTCTCAACTTTCTATCACTTTCTTCTTCATCTTCTTCTCTCCAACCCCTGTATAAAATTTAATATTTTTAATAAAATTTTTTCTCTTTAATAATTTCAAATTACATCAATCCTGTATCTCTTTTGAATTAGAAACCTCTTCCCTTCTTAACAACACCTTCTTCAGAAATTTCATTTTATTTATCTTCTTCTTCCTATCTAGATTAGTTTTCATTCAATGGTTTTTTGGCAAATCTACTTTCTTTTTTATCATATGATTCATATTTAGAAGATTTTCTAGGAGATCTTTCACGAGATCTGCTTCTGGAAGATCTCTTATTTTCTTGATTTCTATTATTTTCTTTCACTTCTCTTTTATTTTCTTAACGATCAGGAGATTTTGATTTTTTCTTTGATTAGCTTCTTTAATCTCTTTGAATCCTTTTATTTTAACGATTAGTAGATTTTGATTTTTTCATTGATTAGCTTCTCTAATCTCTTCTTTTCTTTCTATCTTAACGATCATTAGATTTTGATTTTTTCCTTGATTAGCTTCTTTAATCTCTTTGATTTCTTTTATGATGACGAGGTTTACTCTCTTTTCTTTAATCTTATTAGCGTTCTTTACTACTTCTACGATTTTATCTCTCCTTAGAATACTTATATTCTTATTTTTCTCTCTCTTTGCTTCTATTTTTACTTTTACTTTTGCTTTTGCTTTTTCTTCTTCTACTTGAATTTTCAGCAGGAGAACTTTTTCTATCATTTTATTTTGAGTCTTATTTATTTCTAGTTGAGAAAGATTCTTTTTTATCTTTCTCTTTGCTAAGGCTCTTGATGCGTTATTTTATTTCCCCTTCTAAATTTTTTTATCTACTAGAGTGAATTTCGATAGCAGAAGAATTATTTTTATCTTTTGTACGACTACTACTACGATTACTCTTATTGTTATAACTATCTTTACGGTTTCTTTAAGATTCGTTTCCTTTCTTTTAATCATTTCTAGAGACTTAATTCTTTTTATCGTTACCCTTAGATGATGATCTTCTTTTATCTTTAGTTTATCTTCTAGATTTGCTACGAGATTTGCTTGAACCTGAACTACTACTTCTACTACTTGAACTGCTAGAGCGACTACTGGTATGCTTACCTTTATCACGTTTTGGTTTATCAGCATTTGATTATCTTCTTCTAGAAGTGCTACGTTTTTAATTATTAGCACGACTATTGTTTTCTTCATCTTTGTATGATTATTTTCTATCATAACGAGAATAATTATTGTTATTGCTGCTATTTTCATGACGACTAGCCTATTGCTTTCTATTGTTATTGTCTCTTTAGTTGCTAGATTAATCGTTTTTCTTATCTCTAGAGTTTGAGCGTCTATTTCTACCTTCTCTTCTATTATTTCTACTACGGGAACGTGATTTGCTATCCTTTGAGTCTTTCTTTGCTTAACGATTATTATTACTAACTGTACTTTAAGCTTTCTTGCTTTTTGAATAGCTAGAGCGCTACTTATTTGACTCATTCTTCTTAGATTTATCTCCTTTTTTGCTCTTGCTTCTACTCAATGATGAAGAAGAGGATGATGAAGATGATGAGGAAGATCCTGAGCTACCTAATCCACTACTAGACCTATTTATATATAATGATATTAAATTCTGTCTAAATTGAAATGTAATTTAGATGTTGATCTTGAATAAAGTTAGTAGCTAATTATAATCTATTTAATAATAACCATAATTGATTGATAGAATCATTAAATCTCTTTTTTACATTTACAAAATTACATTATTTTTCTTTTAATTCACATTAGCACTACACTCAAATTAGAATAGTTTGGCACATTTTTATTTCTTATCAGGATGCCATTAGTATATTTATTTCATTAAAAAATCTATTAATAATTTACGATGATGATGAGCTTGATGATGATGAAGTTCTATTTTTATTATAAAAAATTTCATAAAGAATTTAAAATTAGTGCTATTTAAGTAAGTATGTACCTACTTCTTGATCTTCTTCTTGCCATTATTCAAATTTGCTTAATTACTGACTGCTAAAATATATTGAATGTATTTGTTTTTACTATTCTATAACCTATGTACTTAAGAATTTATTATCAAGAGAAAATTTTAGTAAGGTTATTATTTTATAATAAATTTTTAGATATTCTTTCTATTTGTTTGTGTGTGATTAATTAAATATCAACACATTGTCTCTTCGATAGTCATTGATTTTACTTAGGAAAAACAAAATCGAATATCTCCTTTAGAAAAAATTTAAGTGAGAAAGATATCTTTTAAAAATTGAAAGAAAATCTAACAAATTAATTGAAAAAGAATCAGATAAATATCTATTCGACATAAGTTTTTTAAAAAAAAGCTAACAAGAATATTTCCAAATTTTATATAGCTAGTTAGTTAATTAGACACATATTAAATTAATAAAAAATATAATAATAATTAATTAATAAATAAAAAATTAATAATTAATTTCATATTTTATAACTACCTTCAAATTATTTATCATAATTAAAAATGATATTTAATTTTAGCCTTATATGGACAAATTCTACTCCAAATAAATAATGCAAGCAAGCAAACAAACAAACAAACAAATCCTATTTTAAAAAATTTCATTTTTAGATTAAAAATAAACTTTGAAATAAAAAATTTCTGACATTTTTTTAACAAATATTTAAGAAAATGATATTGTTTTGATTCAATTATTTATATTTGAGTTTATAAAAGGCGACGGTTTTTGTAGGATATTATAAATATATTAAAATTTGTTATTACTGGTTTTAAAAATAAATAAATTGGCGTACATAATTAAAATAATTAATATTCTTGCAATTTATTATTTATTATTAAGCTTCAAGTGTAATCTTGTATTAAATTTGTTTTTATCTAAAAATAATTATTTATAAATTAATTAAACTTTGGTGTTATCAATATTGTCTATTGGCAAAAAAATAGATAAATAAATAGATCAGATTTTAGTTTGATTTAGAATTATTATTTGTAAAAATAACTATAATTAGACCTAAATACTTTATGGAATTAATTGTTCATTTTCATGATTCATCATTTTGAGAAAAATTTAATTCTTAATATTCTCCAGGTTTATTATGACTTCTGTTTATTCTATTAAATCCTAAATCTTTATCATCTTCATTCATAAAGAATGCTATATCACTGGGGGAGCCTAATCCACCTGCTTCAGGGAAATGACTATCAAAGTTAAGCTTTTACAAAGCAGGGTTTTCAAGTAATTTTTTACGATTATCTATATCATCTAAATCTCTAAAGTCTTCTACACCTTGGCGGCTAAAGAAATAACGACGAAATTCCTTTCTAACTTGCTCATTAAATCCATAGATGCATACATTTAATATACTTGCCAACTAATCAAAGCTAATATGCATGAAATAAGTCCACTGGTGAGTTGAATAATCTTCATTAAACCACATAATTATACGACTAACTGTAGCAGGGAGCCAGCAGACCATCATAATGATCGGGAAAGATAAGAGTTTTTTGTAAAATTAAGCTGCAGGGCGTTCTAACCCAACAAAGTTGAGATACCTATATACACGAATCAGACAATAGATGAAAAAAATAACACTAATCCATAGAATACCAAAGAAGAAAGCCATAGCAAATATTACATAATAAGAATAATCTTCTTAATCTAACCAACAATAAAAAGGAGCTTCAGTGTGATATTTAGAATCAAATGAAGGAATTATTGCTAGTATAGCTGGGACACCAAAGCTAGCAAATATATAATATTTAGTGTATTTTTCAGGATTCTATATATTATAAACTATAGTTAGGAGGACGTTTAAGGCAATCACAAAAGTAACAATAAATGAGGAGACATTCGAATATTAAATAAAAACTCCTTACACTTAGCAGAGAATATTACTATTTTCAATATGCCCTAAAACAAGTATATACCCTACGCTATTGAAAACATCAGCAATACAAAGTAGCATGATTAATTTGAAAGGGAATGATTTTATTTTTTTAAACTTAAAGTAAGCGAATATAACCAGAAGACTTAAAATTAATGAAATCAAGCTTTCACTAAATATGATCCATTCATATATATCTGTATCATCCATAATGATAATTTCTAATATTATTTTCTCCTAAAATCTTTCTGAAACTCAGCTAAATTATACTACTATATATTAAACTAGCTATTAAGTATTATAGTATATTAATCCTTCTTTTTTTGTTTGAATTAATGATCTATTTATATTTCAACTTCCTTTTACTTCCTCAATCGCCTAAAAAAAATTCTGATAAGATTCACTTTTTTGAATTGACTTTTTTAATATATAGATTAATTCTTTCATAAAAAGTTTATTTATCTCAATTTTCTTTTTTAATAAATTTTACATAGCAATCTATCTTAATTTCTTATATAATCAATATCAAATATTTATATCCATCCTATTACTTGTACAAATTGAGTAAAATGAGAGACTTTTCTCTTTTATTATATCTGCCCAAATCTTTTCAACATCTCAAAAAAAGAGTTGAAATTAAGTTTAATATAAAAATATTATTCGAATTGAATTCAAAATTTATTAATCCTCCTTCACTTAATTTTATCAACATATAAAAGTATAATTTTGATATAAAAATATTAACAAATTTTTATCCTTTTTTAAAAATAAAGTAAAGTTATCTATTTTATTTCATTTTCTAACCTATGTAGAAAATAAAAAATTTGTTCATTACAAGTTATTATTAATTGAATTTAGATTCAGTCCATAAAATTTAAAGATAATTCCGAATAATTATAATTAGGAGAGTTCATTTTTATGATTGTAAGTATAACCAATAATTGATAGATTAGATTGTTAATTATTGACAATAGTTAATTATCTATTTATAGAATTTAATTTATTTACACTTTTCTAATATTTATAATATTAGATGTTTATATTAGAGATTTTAAGATATTTAAAAATTGTAAAATTTATAGATTATTAAAATAATCAGATTTTAAAATTAAATATACCATTAAAAAGTGTGTTGGAATTATAAATTAATTTCAATTTTTTATATTTAAATTACTAAATAGAGTTTTTCTGAAGTTTTTTAAAAATTAAATTAAATTTTACTAGCAAATTTACATTAATATTTGTTTGTAATCAGTTTAAAGTATATTAAATGTAGGTTTATTTATACCTTATAGACACTCTCCTCTAATTTAAAAAACTTTTGTGTACAGAGTTTAAATATTTTATTTAATATGTAAATAATTTTATTATTTAATAGTTTTCAAAAAATATTAATAGAATACAAAATAATTCAATAATTAGAAAAGCTAACTTAAATGCTTTCATTTAGTTTATTCAATAATACTGAGGCTCTAAAAATTAATATATTAAACTGTAATAGAGTTTATTATTAATAATGAAGTTTGGGATCAAGGTAAACAGAAATTATGCAAAAAGAGTATCCAAATTAATTTTGAATCTATAAAATTTAATCAATAATTATAGTAATTTAGGAGGAATTTCATATATTAATTAATTTCTGATATCAAATTTAAAGAGATAAATTAATAGTGTTTTATTATGAAAATATCTAAGTTTAGTTTTAATATTTTAGATTTAAAGCATTAAAAAAATAATATCATTTCAATTAAAATTTTAATTTTATTTTATTTACAACATAAATAATATTTAATGTTTTTAAAAATATGTAATCTTTATCATTAGTTTGCTTCAATTCTTCATTTTTGAATAAAAATTTGCTTACATCATTAATTATTAAAGAATGTAAAAATCTTTAAACTCTAAATAATAAAAGATGCAATGATTGAGCATTTTATGCTTACACCAAATAATTTAATTTTCCTTGATATATTCAAACCATAAATTACCTCATTTCCTACGAAATTTACTCGGAAATTAAAAATATTTTTAATAAATAATTTTTTAAAAAATTCTTAAAAGCCCAAAGCTATCATCGATTATGCAATCCTATTTGTACATTTCCCTTTGCTTTTCAACTGACTTATAACTAAAAATATGAGGAGAGGATTTATTTTGAATTAGGAATTATAAATAATTTGCTTGTATTATTACACACTAGAATCACTTTGAAATTAAAGGATACACAAAATAATTTATTTTCATATTAATAAGATCAATTCTGTTTGAGTTAGGCTTAAGTTTTTAGGTTAGTTAGAAACTTATTTGTAGTAGAAAATAATTCTTGCTATCAATCCATAGTAAAATGTGATTATTAGAAATAGAGATTTCTGAAACTTACTATTTTTACTTAAAGGAGTAATTAAAAGGTTGATAGAAACAACTAATAAGCTTGAGTTGAAACTTTAACTAAAATATTTAGAAGTTTCTTAAAGGGAAAGGAGTAATTAAAATTAAAAGGAAATGTAAGATTTGAATTTGCATGATTTCTCTTAAGCATGAATTCATCTAAGTAAAATTTTTGTAATTTCGTTTATAAAAATTAATTGATTGATATCTTACCCTTTACATATGAGATCATTTTTTAAATATCTGCAAAATCTAATTATTGCAACAAAGTACACTAATACTCTATTTCTACTTTTTCAAGAAAAATGTTTAGAATAATAAAAGATTTAATTTAAATTAATGGCTGGAGCAAAAAAAATAAAAATGTTTAAAAGTTGAGTCTTTTATTTTGATTAATCTTTAAAATTTTAAGTTTCCCTTAACCTGATATTTTTAAATCATGCTTGAATTAAGTATTTTGTAAGCCTATTAGTTTTAATAGTTTTTGTCTATTTTATTTAAAGATATTGAATGTTTATATAAGTAACTTATACTATTTTATCAATATATAAATAAAAGAGATGCCAGCTGCATGGAAATTAAATTGGAAGTATTAATTGATTAAATAGTGGTCAGCGTTAGGGTTTGAAATGAAGTAGACTTAAGGTAATATAGAAATCAAAATGATCTAGAAATTCTTAGCTTAGAGCAGTTTTATTAATTTCTGATAAAGATTTACTCATTTTTAAATTTAATATATAAAACGTAAAATTAAGAAGTGATTTAGTCTCTTTTTTTGTATCTTACATTGGTGAATGCGATTACTTATTTATTTATACCCTTCCATCATTTTCAGAAAATTGCTAAGCAAATATTTATATGCATATCATATTATTAGTATGCAGAGTTGCTCAGTTAGTCAATCAACAAATCGATAGATCTTTATAATTTTAGAATTTAAGCTTTCTGCTTATTTTTACTTTCAATCACTACTCTAATCTGATTATCTTTCTTAACCTTCTACTTCTTAGCGAGTTTTTATTACTATAGGCAAGACTTAAATGTGTATTTCATTCATCATTTATTTATTATTTTTTATTAATCCTCTCACAATTAGCAGAAAAATTTATCGACAAATACTTATAAATCAAATAAAAAATAATCTTAGGAAGTAATATTTTTACCAGGAAATCAGAATAATTAAATTAGACCGATTAAATCTTAATCAAAAGGAAGTAATAAAGAAACAAATTTTACTTAGTTTCTCTCCCTCCCTTTTTCCTATCTTCATCTCAGCTACTATTGAATGTATTTTAATTTACTTCTTCAATTCATCTATTATTTTTTTTTTGCGTAAAGTAAAAATTAAAAAAACAATTATTTCTAAAAATTGCAAAAACTGATATTATTAAAGAAAACAATAAATCCTAATTCTAATCATTGAAAGTTTTTTTAGACTTTTGATAGCGTACCAACTGCAAAGATAGCAGAATTAGTAGATATCTACAAAAAATAATATTTAAATTATACCATAAAATATAAACAAATAGAGGAAAGAGCCAACAATAAACTAATAACTACCTTACTTCTTCTTATATCTGGAAAATAGTCAAACTTATATCTAATAGAAGCCATACAGATTTAATATTAGAATCCATATTTAAAATCATCACTACAAACAAGCAAGAAAATTAACTCCCTCTTATCAAAGATTTGAAAGGGCTATACTTTAGAAAGCAAATAAACGAATAATAGATTATTGAAAATTGTGGTAGAAGCTAAAATACATCATTGGATAATATAAAATAAAAAAATAAGGTTAAGCATTAGTAAAAATAGCAACAAAAAATTGTATCTATGTTTTAGCATGCAATAAATAAATAACAGCATTAGAATCAACACGTAATAATCCAGTAGCAACATATATATAACAATTATTAATAATAGCAATAGAACATTTATAATATGAACCATCCTAATTCTTACTCAAATAGTAACAGTATAAGTGCCTATCTTACTGGAGGTAATAGCAACACCAATACCAATAGCAATAACACCTAAGTTAATAAAATTTCTTTAAAAGAAAAATAGCAAAATATTTCAAATGCTAAGTCGAATAATACAAGCATAGTTTCTTAATAGACCTTTTCGGAAATGGAAAAAAAACTTCTTAATTACATTCCCAGCTTAATTCATGATTTAAGGAACCCCCTTTAATAGCTTTATGCTTGCATTGAGCTCTATAAGTAATAATTAAATTAAATGTAAAACCCTCTCTATGAAATTCTATCACATAGTGTTACTCATATGAATGAGCTAATTACAAAAGCACTAACTACTTTCAAAAATATAACTGAGCGCAAAAGCGATGATTAAATATGCGACCTTTAATACCAAAATATTGATATAAGCATGTATTTAGAAGAGTTTTGGACTAATAATCTAGCAATAGCAGAATAAAAACCTAATGTAGATTACTAAATATTAGTTTAATCGACTCTTCCCCACTATGTTAATATCCCAAAATTAGAAGTTACTTAGGTTATTTAAAATCTCTTTTCAAATGCAACCAAATTTACTGAAAAAGGTTCTATCAAGATGATAGTAAGTTTTCATGAAATATCTGATGATGATGACAAGGATTTTTCTATATGTACTTAAGAGAATAACAATTTCACTCAGGGAAATATTAAAGATTTAAATTAATCTCATAGATATTCAGCAAATTAAGGTTTATATAATTCTTGTAATCTCAAAAATAGTAAAGGCTAAGAGATTGATTTAGATAATTCTAGTAATTCAATTCATAAAACTCATCTTTTCAAGCAAAAGGACTTGATGAATAAGGCAGCATACGATGGAGGAAAAGAAAGCAGTCCAGTAGAATAAGATATTTCGATTGCAATGGATGGATCTTAAAAATTACATCAGTAATAATACCCTTTAATTTAAGAATCATAGACTCCTTCATCAGTGAGATAATCTACTCTTTCGCTAGGAAACAGAGTTTTTGGAGCTCACACAGCCTCTTAAATAGCACATCCTTAATTTAATAGTGCTACAACCATACCAACTATTAGCGGGAGAGAAGTTGGTTCTCATAAACTATAGAAAAAACTTTAAAGTATCACTTACTAATTTGATAAACTAAAGTACTCTTAGCAATAAGATAATGACTATCAAATGAATACTGAAGAAGATGTTGATGAAGATTACACAGAATCTGAGAGTAATGAACCTTGTGCTCACCTTCCCCCTTCTTAATCTACTTAAATTAAACCGCTTGATGGATACTCAGAGTATTATTAAAATACCAATAATTTGAATACTTCAAATACAAATAATTATTAAATGATGTAATCATCTAGTGGCTAATAAAAGAAAACTTTATTAAGTTAATATTCTTTATCATCCTAAACTCATTTGAATACATAAATTACACCTCAGTAAGCTAATGGAGCAACCCCAAAAAATTAAATTAATAATGGAGGAAACCTTGATAGTACTACGAATAATCATATTCTTTCATTCAATCAAATCGAAAACAGCTACACTTCATCAACTTCCCGTAGTTGCCATAACTCAACTCCCCCAACTTTTTAAGTTCATACTTTTTCTGATATTTAGAACCTAAAAAATACAAATTTTTAATAATAGAATCTGATAAAATCTTAGCAATTATCTTCTTCTTCTCGATAAACACCTGGAGAAGGAAGCCTACCTACTAATAACTACAGTACTTAATACCACACTCCGCAAATGAATCCTAAGAATGATTTACATTCCTCAAAGTATCAATGTTTCAATAACAGTGATTAACCTCATAATTCAAGCAACATAAAAAGTTCTCGCAAAGGATAAATAACTCATTCTTCATCATAGAAAAGCATTAATTAATAGCTAGGTAAGGAAATTGGTAGTAAAAATTTTTTAACTGAATTTCCTTCTCCAGATGCAGTGAGTATTAATTCTCAATCCAAAGCAGGAGGAGCTTAAGGAAGAAACAACATTAACTCATTTTCTTCTGATATGAATTATGAAACTAAAAATATAGGAAGTAATGAAGAAGTGCCTATGAAACATTCAATTTATTTAAACAAAAGTTAATTAAGCACTTAATGCAACATGCAGAATAACATGTAGCCTGGGTCAGCTGATTTGGAAGTTTAAAAAAAATCTATGAAACTTTCAGCAATGATATAATAGCAAGAATAAAATAAAATGATGGTTTAAAGCAGTATATCAAACTCCTATTACTACAACTGCTAATAAAAATAGATTTCTTAGTCGAGTGGAGATTTAAGATCCCTCAAAAAGCTGTAATATATAGGTCCGATTTACAACCCAGTATAAAATACATATGAAATAACAGAAAAAATTTAACCAGATGTGAATAAAATTTAATAATCTGAAGATCAAATTAATTATCCTGAATCCAATCACTGCAATTACTCAAAAATTTTAGCCCATTAAAACCTTTCATCAGAAAAGTTACCAAATAATAACGAATTTTGCTAGATATTCTCTAAGAGAAAGTCTTAGATTCATCCTTCTATACGCGACTTAGTGTTTAGCAGAAACAATATTCGTAACTATTAAATCCGCCGTATTGCATAAATTAAAGGATATTTGAAGTTTGAAATATTGGACACAGGCAAAGGAATGGATGCAAACGAGTAAAAGAAGATTTTTAATATCTATCAGCAAGCAAATAACTCTATTAAAGAAAATTATGGTGGATCAGGAATAGGATTATACTCCGCGAAGAATATAGCCAATTAACTTAAAGGAGATATCTATTGTCACTCTTAAAAAGGAGTAGGCTCTGCTTTTATTTTTTATATGCCATGTAATGCAACTTATAAAACTGAAGTAAGTTAGGACTCAAAAGATTAAATAAAATCTTAATTCTCGAAGAATTATAATTCCCAATAGTAGAGCACAAAAATTTAAAAAGAATAAATGAAAGATTATTATTAGAATGTAAAATAACATAATTTTAATCGTCCTCTCCTCTAATCTGAATAAAATGCATAGTAGGATTCTATTAATCCAAGCAGCGCAGCAGTAAAGATAAATTAAGGCAAATAGTAATAATTGTAAATCATGCAAATAAAGTAAGGGCTAAAGAGTGCAGATTCATTTAATTAAAAACTTGAACAGTAAAATAAGCTGGTTGTTATCAAA
Organism: Tetrahymena borealis; assembly: GCA_000260095.1. NCBI lineage: Eukaryota > Ciliophora > Oligohymenophorea > Hymenostomatida > Tetrahymenidae > Tetrahymena > Tetrahymena borealis. The sequence goes on from AHAN01001181.1 coordinate 76,585, forward strand.
AAATAAGATAACTCAAATACCTCTCCTTCTGATTAGAAAGAGCAGGAGTTGCAGAAACTCATACTTTAGTTAGAGGGGAAGAAGAAGAAGATTAGATTAATCTACATCGATGATACCCCTTTCCTTTTACAAACCATGGAAAATCTCCTAAGCAAAATAAAATGCATAGAATTAACTGTTGAAAAAAGTCCTTTAAAATGTCTTCAGACAATAAAATCTAACCCCAAAAGATTCGATGTAGCCCTAATAGATCATGTGATGCCTGAGCTGAATGGAAAAGTTCTAGCCTAGAAAATAAAGGAAATAAATCCCAATATAACTCTGGTATGTCATTCGGGATATGATGCAACAGATTAATTTTAAGAAGAATGTATTGAAAGTGGATTCTCTTATCTCCTTCAAAAGCCTTGCTTTTTAGAAAATATTGTTATCCTCTTATCTCAAATATATTAAATAGATTATTCTCATCTTAAATAGATAAACACTTCATTCTAACAATACAAGCTGCAATCAAAAAATTGAATAAGATAGCATCCAGTCATATCCTTCATCTACCCATTTTAAATCTAAAAAAATCTAAAAAACGTAACTAAAATAGTTTCAAAGTGAAAAAATAAATTAAATACAAACATTCAAACATTCTAATTCCATTTTAAAATTTCCTAACTAATCTCATTCTTATTATAAGCAATATTTTCTCATAAAATCTTCCTTCCTATAAATAAACATTAGAATAATTTATCAAAATATTAACACTAAAACTGATTTATCAAAATTATATAAATAATAACAACCTAATTCAAATTGATATTACCAACCTCACCACCACCAAAAAATAATATAAAAATCAAGACTATAAAAAAGAGGCAAAGTCTTTTATACCCTCTCCTACCCTTATCATTAGGCTGAATAATCAAATTAAGGTTAGTAACTTACAAAATTTCTTTTTCATCTTCAATGTTTACATAAATGATAATAAAATTAAGACCCTATTTCTATTCTACCACTTACCTATTGTAAATAATTAAGCAAGCTTTGTTTCCATTTTATTCAAATTTTCTACTTTTATCTTTGTACTATCAAATTTATTTCATGTTTCATAGTTGTATCTCTAATAATTATTTAATATTAATTTTTAAGTCTAACTTAAATTTATAAAAGAATTTCATTTTCATCTAACTTTAAACTCAATACTTACACAGATATAAATTCACAAGAATCTATTTAAATTGATTAATTAATACAACCTTATAAATTAAGTTTAAAATGAAAGAATATATGAGCAAGATTTTTTTATAATTCAGTAATCGCCAAACTTCCAATAAATTCTTGAAAATTTATCTTCCTTTGATAATTAGCATTACATTTGATAGAAGAAGTTAGAATTTGAAATTAGTATTTTTTTTCTTCAATTTACATATAAAATTTTTTAAAAATTTACATTTAAAATTGGTCTATTAGCTACCTCATTTTAAAAAAATCTTGCACACAAAAACTCTTTTTATAAATATCTTTTTAAATGCAATTTAATTAAAGGACAATAATTCGTATAGTAAAAAAAAACATAGCCTTTCAGAGTTATTTTTGAGATTTATCATTAGAATTGATTAGATCAAAACTTTTTATTTCTTTAAAATTACAACTAAAAAACTTCTTTCTTTTTTATTCTTATTACCTAATCAAAATTTTTAAGTGGAGACCATCTATAAAATGTAAGAATAAGCATTAGAAAATTATAAAAAAGAACTGAAATTAACTCTATAATGCTAGCTATTACAGATTTAAAAATAAGTTGTAGAAACACTCAAAGCATTTGAAAATGAAATTCATTATTTGATAGAAAATAAATTTCGCAAATTATTATCAATTAAAAATCTGTCTGAAGATTATGAAGAGCATATGGATAATTTGAAATAAATATTTTAAAAAGGAGTAGATTAAATAGGGAAAGAAATAATTATTTCAATCTCATAGAGTTTGGAATCGCATAATTTATCTTAAGAAATTAGTTATTGTGTAAAATAAATCAACAATGTATAGGAGACATTTGATGTCTATAAATTCAAATATTTCAATGTAGTATAGCCTTAAGAAATATAACCAAAAAGGGAGATTATTTCATAAATATAGGTGTTGAATAAATCTTTAAGTGCTCTTGTATATTAAAATTATTAGAATATTAGTATAATTAACCATAATACTTACAAAATTGAAAATACTTTATTTACTCCTTTTGTCAAAAAAATTATATCCTCAAATGCTGCATCTTCTACTTTATGCTATAAGACTGATAGGGAAATTATTATTGTGAATTATCACTCCAGAAGAATTATTAGGAGTTTTACTATAAATAATAACACAGATGAAATGATATGTGCTTGCTAGCTAAACAAATTTATTTTTGCATATGCTACAAATTTTGGTCGGATTTGGGTTGTTGATATCACCACTGGTGATGTTATAGCCAAATTAGATGGGGAAATACCTAGTATTTTATTTAAATTTAATAATAAATACTTAATAGCTGCAGGTATTACTAGAGGAATGAATGTTTGGGATTGGAGAAAAGGAATTGTTGCCTAACGATTTATTGGTCATACTTCAAGAATTAACTCTGTAATCAAGTACGATAACGATCACATTATTTCTTGTGATCAAATTGGTAAAATCTGCATGTTCAAGCTTTCAACAAGTATTAGATGTAGATAATTTATAGGACATGATAAACCTGTAATAAAGTTAGTCTTATTAAATTAAGATTTCTTTGCTTCTTGTAGTTATGATAGGACTATTAGATTTTGGAGTATATAATCAGAAACATGTTTTAGGAAATTAGAAAATCATGATAACTTTGTATTAGATTTTGCTAAATTCGGAAATAACAAAATTTTAAGCACATGTCTTGATTTAGTATTAAATGTGTGGGGGTGATTTATTAAATTTCCAAAAATAATTTTAAAAGTAATGTTAACAATGTAATTTAGTTTAGAAGATTAAAATTAGATTATCTACAAAAATAAATACAATAGTTTTCAATCTAAATATTATATTTATCTTATATGAGATTTTATTTTTGTAAATTAAACAATTCTTAATATAAAAAAATAAGAATCGTATGTATCTTAAATGTTATTTCATTTTATGAAAGATTATTTTGTTTAGTTATACCAATTTTCATTATTTTTTTATCACCAAGAATGCATTTTGCAAGATACAGTAATTAAATTAAAATAATATTCTTATATCATATGAGTAATTAGTTTCTCTAAATTTGAACTTTTTTAGATTTAATGAATATTTAAGTAACTAAAGAATAAATTAATTTGTTGGTTAAATAAGAAATATTTTGATCAATCAATCAATCTTACTATTAATTTACTGTATCATCACAAATAACATTTGATTTGTTTATCATGTGCTTTTGAAATTTTATTTGGTCACTCCACATTTAGCTTTTAGATTAAATAAATATTAATGGATAGTTGGAATTAGCTAAGATAGCTTAATAATATTATTTTATTCACAGATATTAAAATTATTTTTAATTTCTAAAGATAATATAAATCTAATTGTTATGGAAGAAAAATGGGATTATTTGTTATTCCAATGAAAATTTGGATATTTTTGAAATTTTATAAATGTGTCAATAACTGAAAATATGATATAATAATTATTCAACTCTATAATTATGTATGGGTGGAAGGAAAATTATTTACTTACTAATAAAGCAGTAGTATAAATATCAGAAAAAGTCATGAAATAAATGAATCAATGAGTAGGGGATAAATAAAAATTAATTGTAATTATTTCTTTTTTCCATTCTAAAATTCATTACAGGTTTACTTTATGAATTAGAGGAATTACTATACCCACTATTTGTTAATAACTTTATAATAATTAAATCAGTCATCACCTCTCAAATTGTTAACAATCACTTTCTAATTAAATTTCTATGATTATTAATAGCATAGTTAAGAATTTCGGGTGATTAAAAAAACACTAACTAAGAAAAGAAATAAATTCCATTCAATAATCTGCCACAGTATTATTAATACAAATACTAATTCAAACTTTATAAACTTAATAACAAAGAAGAGCAAGTTAACAAATAATAAGTGATTATTTTATCAATAATAAAAAAAGTTATTATAACAAACGAACTTAATTTCAAAGTAAATAATTATTGCAATAATCAATAGGAAGGAAGCACATTGAACAAACCAACCAAAGAACCAAAGGAGAGAAAATTAAATACTAGCTAAAATAATAGTACAGAGAAGGATTAATCGAAAAAAGATAAAAATAAATTTAACCATATTAATAAGGAACAAAAGAAAATATTATAATTATAGACATAGCTTCTAATTAATTCCATACGTTACTCAATCAATCAATATCAACATTATTTTATCAAAATAAATTTTCTAAAATGGGCAACGAGTGTTGTACAAATTGCAATGGAGGAGCTAAGCAAAGAGAACTCCAAGATAATATAATTAAGGATTCAGTGAATGGCAATAATGGTGAAGAGTTACCTTCCAAGATAATGGAAGATGGTGGAACTACTATTGATAACATATCTGGTAATTAGAAAATCGTTAGTAACTTAGCTCCTGATTAAAGTTAACATTTTAGGAAATCTAGTTTACAAGCCAGCAATTAAAATGAAAGACGTTAGTCTTAATAGAATGTATTTTATGAGAGTGAAACAGTGGAAGTATATACATAAAATGGAAATAAGCAAGAACAGAAGAAGTAGTTGAAGTAAAATATTTAATTCTATTATTTTGGCACATTTCCACAAATTAAATTAAAAAATGTTTTATGGCCTTAAGGACCAAAACGATACTTTAAAATCATATGTGCTTTACATAATAAATATCTTTATTTTTAGATTAGCCTAAATTTTAAATATTTATCAAAAACAGTAACTCAGCTTAGAATTCCCTTGGCACACCTTAAAACAGTGTTAGGGCAACAATAAACACTCCAAATCACAACTCTGAAGATGTGATGGTACTTATGCATGGTTAGAATTATGATGCTTAACTAGAAATAGAAAGAATATTATCTAAGTTTGACAATCAAAATTAAATAAATATTGATAGACCTTGCATGAATATTCAACCAAAAACAAATGATGTTTATAAAATCGAAAAAACAGGAGATATTTATGTTGGTGAGGTACTTAATAAAAAGAGACATGGGTTTGGTAGACTCATCTGTTCGAATGGTACCTTTTATGAGGGATATTGGGAGAATGAAAAATTCAATGGTTAGGGATTCTATCTTGACAGTGATGGAAATTATATCAAAGGATAGTTTAAAGAAAACAAACCTGAAGGTCGCTGTCTTTTAAAGAAGAGAGATGGAGGAGTCTATGAAGGAGATATGTAATATTTAATATTTATTTATTCTATTTTAAAATAAGATCGATCAAATAATAAATAGATAATATAATAGTGATAGTATGTATGAAAGAAAATATATTAATAAATTTTTATGAAATTAATAAAGGAAAAATGGCGAAAAGGATGGCTATGGTGAGGAAAAAACTGTTAAAGGTATGAGATATAAAGGAAATTTCAAAAATGGTAAAATGCATGGAGAAGGTGAATATGCTATATAAAATATGTACACTTTTGTAGGTTAGTTTGTTAATGATTATATTGAAGGCTCTGGCAAATGTACTTGGAAAACAAAGAAAGCATATAATGGATAATGGCATGAAAACCGTATGCACGGTAAAGGTGAATTCACATGGCCAGATGGCAAAAGATACACAGGTAACAAATTCTAATATTTTAAAATATAACTTAATACAATTTTATATCTAAAAATAGGTGATTTTTATCAAGATTAATTTGATGGTTATGGAGAATTTGTTTGGTCGAATGGTACATGCTATAAAGGATAATGGAAATAGGGTAAAATGCATGGATAAGGTTAAATAACAACACCCGAAGGCAAGGAGTTTTCCGGTACTTGGATTAATGGTGAATATTAATAGATATAAAATGGTAATTAAGCTAATTCTGATGTTCCTAACACTAATAATAAATGATATCTTTCTTATCTTGCTTATCAAAAAATACTAACTAACCATTTTTCCTTCTTGCTTAATTGATTGATTATAATCTATTGTTAAATATAATAAATACTCACTACCTTACTTAAATTAGGGATAGCGAACTCTTTGAAAAGTAATAAAAATGAGATAATAAATTAAATGGTATTAAAGATAAAATTTTAGTAAAATTTCTAAATTCTCTTAAAAATATGGATGATTATTTTTATAATTCATCTGTATATTTTGAATATCCATCCAAACAAACTAGAGAAAATAGCTGCTAACTATTAGAATATATCTTACACCAACATATATTGTATAATTTTTCTCAAGAAAATACAAATTCTTTCTATTTGGCAAATCAAAATATATTTATTTTCTTTGCATTTCTTCTTGTTAATCAAATATATATTATCCATCCACACACAAATCTATTTCGTTGTTAATTCTGTATTTTAAATCTTTATTCACCTTTCCTATTTTTGATCAAATCTTTCTTTTTATCAATTTACTGATAATCTTCTCAATTAATCTTGAAAAAATTCACAATCACCTTAAAATTATAATTAATAAAATTCTCAAAGATAAATTTAATCACATAATAAATAGCACAAACATTTCTTTTAATAATGAGCTAAATAGAAACTGATTATAAAAACTAAATTATAAACCAAACTGCTTATGATTTCTAAAACTTGTTATTAGATAACGGGAAAAATGGTATTTTAACAGTTCTTCAAATGGTTTATGGAATTTAATAATTCTCTGAAGAAGAGATTTAATCGATGTAAGATTATATAAAAAAGAATAAATATGATAATCAATCTAATGTTATTACAAAGCTGACTAACGTTTTAAATGAAACTTAACTTCAGAAATATGATGGGGAATATGAGTTAAGAAGCTTCTTCAAAAAATATGATGACAGTGGCGAATAAAAAGCAGAGGATTAAGAATTAAAAAAAGACAAGTTAAAATAAGAAAAGATTGTATTCTCAGATCCTATTAAGAAAAGTAGAATATCAAATGTAAAAAAATCTATATACTCCTAGTAAGTAGATAAATTAATAGAAGAAATGAAAAAAATATTTTGGGGAATCGATATGGAGAGAATAGGATCAATCACATAAAAGGCTGATATAGAAGATTTTTTGAGTTCTTTAAAAGAGGAATTCGATAAATTAAATATGTTTATGAGTCATGTTGAGATTTATGATACAATATGTAATAATTTAGCTATAAAAAAAATTGAAAAGATTGAAATCGATCAAGTAGAAAAGATAATAGTCCATTTTATTTCAAATCAAACGATCATACCCTTATATAAAATATGAATATCTATCTATAAATTATAAACTATATTTTATTAATTCTTTTTTCTAATTAAATAAATAAGTATGTAAGTAAGTGTGTAATATATTCAAATAATTATTTTTTAATTCATCAACCTACCTACCTACCTATCAACTAGCTAACCAATCTATCTATCTATCAAGCTATCTCTAAAAAAATTAGAATTAAAAATATATTATATAAACTATTTTTCTATAATGCAAGAGTGTAAAGTAATTATCTATCTTCTTAATATTTAAACTACCCATTTACCAAAAAACTTGCAAATATTTTGTTTTGATATTAATAATAAACTTATTTATAGATAGATAAGTTTTTAGTTTATTTCAACCAATAAGTTGCTATATAATAAATTGAAGGAAAATAAAAGCTGCAGTATTCCTTAAATTCATTTATTGGAAAGAAGATGTTAAGATGTGTACATCCATTGTTAATTTTTGATTTTTACAGTAAAAACTATTTAATTATTAAAAGATTTGCCTTCTTAAAACTCGTTTTATTGTTATATAATTATTAAATATATTTCTAAATAAGATAAAATATTGGTTTAATAAATTGCTGACTTAAAAAAAGAAAAAGATTAAATAAAAATGATTAGTGAACAAGAGGCAAGACAAATTGGCAGATAAGTTTTCTTAAACTATTCAGTAGGTGGAAAAATAGATGGATTTAAATTGATTAAAGATGGTTAGAAACTTTTAGGATACGATTATAACCCTACTGAAGAAGAAGTCAACTAGTATAGTACTAATATTTTAGATTCAAATAAAGATAAACATATTTCATAAGAAGATTTCGAAGCTCTTGCTATTAGATATCTATCAAGTGGAACAGTTGTTCAATAATAAGTTTAGGAAGTTAAGCAATAGTAAGTTGAACCTGTTAAAAAGTATTCTAAGGCTATTGAACAAAGATTAGATGTTGCAAGAAGATTATTTAAAAAATTTGATAAGGATTAATCTGGTTTCATTTTGAAAGATGAAGTCCCTCATATTATTGAAGATACTTATAAAGAATTGGGCATGACTTAAACAGTAACTTAATAGGATGTTGATGATTGGATGAATTTTAATGATGTCAATAACGATGGAAAGGTTACTTTACAAGAATATGAACAAGTCATTTTAGAATCTTTAAGAAAGCAAGGTATTAAACTTGACTGATGAAAAGAAAGGTTTTGTTTAGTCTATTGATAATTGTGGGTAACAATTTATATTTGAAAGAAAAATTAATTGTATTTAGTTATCTTAAATTTATTGTAGATAATCATAAGATATATATCGAATTTAAGTTTGTTGTAAAGTAAAATACTCTAAATTTGAAATTAATTTCCACAAAAATTATATTTGTCTTTGATTGTTTGTTTGATTGATTAAAATAAATTTAAATATTATTTGCTTATTATATTATAAAATTAAAATGATAAATAAATAAATAATTAGGCTTTTAAATTATATTTTTTGTTTCAACTATTTTTGTCTTATAATTATTTTTCAAAAATATCTAGTAGTAAATTATCAAAAATTTAAGAAGATATAGGCTTTGTTAGGAAATAGTCCATTCCAAAGGATTCACACTATTATCTCTCCTATTATCCTACAAAAGCAGTGCATGCTACTATTATAGGACATAATTATTATATTTTATTTCTTGTATAAAAATTATTTATTTCTTTTGCTGCTTGATAACCATTCTTTATAGGCATATCTATATCCATAAATATTATCTTGTAATGATAACAACATTTTTTTAATTTATTTTGAATCTATTTTTAAGAACTAGAAGGCTACTGTTATGACTTTTACTCCTATTCTAAAAGTTAACTGTCAGCTTTTGTAATTTCACAATATCTTTGAAAAACTCTATCAATAGCTACTTATCCATTACAAGCTTAATCAACTTAGAGGTTATAAGACAGAAGTAATTTTTAAAGTACATATCTATTAAATTCATTGTCATCAACTATTAATATCGGAGGACAAGTACATTTTGTAAGTTTTGATATAATTTGTTTGGTCTTCTCCTTTAATAAAGTCTAATTTAATAGAAGAGTGTTATCTCTATCAGTAGTTATACAAATTGAATTACTATTTAATGTAAATTCTGTTTTCTATAAATGATCATAAGATGGATAGTTTTATTTATCTCTGTATTAAGCATTATTATATGAAATAATGCTACTTTATGTAGTGCATGGAGTTTCAATTTACTTTAAATCTTAGCTAAGATCTTTTAATCTAATTTAAATCACATTATTTTCATTAACTTATTAATGACTATCTTCATCTTCTAATTCTGTTATATTGGCATTATCTTCTAAATAGAATTGAGAATATCTATCCATAAGATGCTAAGGAAATTAAGAACCTCTATTTGTGTATTGATCAGCATTAAATGTATCATCTAATTTCTAACTTTCCTACTCATAAGGACACACCGTTTTAGTAATAACTTGGTTTAAGTTTTATTACTAATCGTTCAACGATAATCTTGCCCTACTGTATAGGCTAGGCTATTATGAAGAAGTAAAAAGTACTGGTTTAATGTTATTGTCATTAAAATAACTACTGTTATTATTATTATTAGGTGATGATGATGTCAATTATGAAAGTTATTTTTAATTAGTAAATTACTATCTTTAATCTATATTTCTAGAAAAAAGATTTATAGAACTGTCTGCTTTAACTTCTTAATTAATTTTAGAGCGAGGACTAGTCTGAATTTATTGCAATCTTGTGCTATTACTTACACTAATATCATTAGTTTGAGTTTAATCCGTATCAATTGAATTAGTAGCTTTTTATAAAGACTGAACTTTATTTTCTAAAAAAAAGGTGAAAGATGATCCTTTACCTAGTGTTGATTATACTTAGATGCTTCGATTTTATCCTAATCCTTTAGCTAACTAAGAAGCTATTGATAAACCAAGTCCTACTCCTTAAGTATTTAATAAATTTTAATTTTTCAAATCTATCTTTCCAAAAATTTCAAAAATTTTATCAATATCTTCGCTTGCTATACCTATGCCAGTATCTTTAACAGTTATTTTTGTAAATGTCTCATTTTCTTTTTCAACTTTTATCATTATATGTCCCTTTTAAGTAAACTTAAGTGCATTACTCAACAGATTTAGCATAATTTATCTGATTCTATTAGGGTCAGAATAGAATTAATAATTTACTTCATCACTAAATTAACAAATGAGTTTAATTTATTTAATTTTTGTTTGCAACTCAATTAACTTTATACAATTTAAGATAATGTTCTTTAGGTCAAAATACTGAAATGTAAATTTAAATTTTCCAACATCTATCTAAGCAAAGTCTAAAATATCATTTATTATATTCAAAAGAAGGTGTTAGCTATTCAATGCAGGTTCAATATATTCTTAAGTTAATTCGTTTGAAATCTATTTTTTAAATATTTTTAATATTATTTTTATCATTCAATTTAAAATCATTAATGTAAATAAAAATAATGAATTAATTGATAATTCTAGTTCTAATTCAAATTATTTTTTAAATAATCTTTAAAAATCTTACCATATTTTTGAGTACTTCGAGTAAAGATATAGAACAATTTAAAGGTGTTCGAAGTTCATGAGAAACTGAAGCTAGCATTCTCATTTTGCATTAATTTTTAATTTCTAATTCTTTCATTTGTATTTGTTGTGAAATATCTTCAATCATAATCAGGATAACAGGCTCTATTTTAACATCTGATTCTGTTATTTCATACCATTAAAATTCGCAAAGAATAAGATTAAGAAGAAGGCATTTGTTATTAAAATTAATTTGTACTTAAATTGTATCATTACTAAAATGTAAATTAGGTTATTTTCTTTTTTATTATACATTTGACTTGCGAGATCTGGTAAAACTCTTAGTATAATCTGTTTGAACTCTTCTTATTGCTTATATAGCTGATTAGTCTTGTTGACTGATATTAAATAATTTCTAAATTAGTTAGCTGATCTTATAGTTTTAGTCATTTCCATTTATTTCTTTTTAATGTTTTGAAATATTAATTCCACTCTTTTAGATAGTAGCATTTCTTTCTTTGTGTATTCTTTAATTAACATCAAAAGAGCTCTTTTTTATATTTTGAGAGCTATTCATTTCATTAATTCTTTCACTTTACCCAACATTAGCTCCTCTATTTTTAGATTTAGTAATGCAATTGTTAACAAAAGATTTATTTATGTTATTTTATTAGATAAGCTATGATTCAGAAGTATCACTTTTTTTTTACAAAACAGTCTAAGTATAACTTTTATATTTTAATTCTTCTCCAATTTTATCAATTTAAGTTTATATTAAAGGGGTAATTTGAGATTAAAATAAAGGTTTTATTGATACTTAACGACAACTATTATCAGATTAATGAATTTCATTTTAATTAGTAGAAATGTTAGATAGGCACTCAATTATATTTTCAGATTAGCATTGTAGAAGTTTTATGATAGAGTTATTATGATATACCAATTCTTAATTGCTATCAACTACCACTATGCCTTAAGGCAATAAATTTAACATGTTATTATAGAAATCTTTAACCCCAGTAAGTATTTCTTATTGTTATCCTATAAAGTTCTATTCTACAAATTAAATATCAAGAGTGTGCATCTTTTTGGCAATATAAAAAATAAGCAAGAATATCTGTAAAGAGATAGCAGGTACTGAAAGCTCTAAAAGTTAAATTCTTATTGAAAAGTAGATAATTAATAAGGAAGTGAAGAGGATGTTGTAAAATTTTTAAAAGATAATGTTTCCGAATTCCTACAATTATAAAAAAATAAAGAGGAAAAACCAACACATAACTGCCATCATACATTTTTCTTAGGTGTAATTCATGAGAATAATTAATGATTCATATTAAATCATGATATCCAAACTTAGAATTAATAAATATCCTCTTTTGTATTAAGAACTTTATTTTTTTTCTTAAGAAACTTAAGTAATTAAATATGTTAGTATTACTCCAAATAATAGCTATAAAGAAAAGGAAACTATAAATACTATCCCTACTTATGCACTACTCATCCCATCTTCATTTTTAATATTTAATTTATTCTATAGGGTTTAGCTTTATTTAGACTCTTAAACTTCACTATCGTTATCTAATTTTAAGTAAAGAAATATCCCTACCAATAAGTAGGATATAGCTTGAAAAAGAAAGATAAAACAATCTACAAAATTACATTTTTGTGTACTTAAATTATTATCTTCTTATCCAAAAGAATGTATACTTATACTTTTACAAAATTAATATCCTACTTAGCTTCGATTCTTCTTGCCTTTATTAACTGAATATGACCTTAGAGAATTCTACAATTCATTTTTTAAATCTCTATTATTAATCTTTTTAGTATCTTCTATATTCTTTTTTGATACTTAGTTCTACAATTTATACGCAAATTCAGAAAAACTCTTTTGAGGGCTCAGTGATTATCTTGTATTTACTTACTCTTTTTTTGGTGAAAATGATTTTTTTTTACATAAACTTTTGCCATATTATAAATCTGTGTTTGTGTTAAATTTTTTATCTTCCTTAGTATCTTTAGGTATTTAGAATTGCGATGCATCTTAATTATCCTTTAAAAATCTTAATGAAAATATATTGTTATGTGGGTTAATTTAAAATGTTTCTCCTAGATTCGGTGATTCATCATTAATATTCTCTATTCCTTGATGTTTCATGGGGCTTTATCCCCCAATTAAACTCTAAGATTTTTATCTTTTAGTCTTTTCTCTATTATCTAGATCATCCCTACTTTCATTTTCTTTATTGTTAACATCTATAGTTTAAACTTGCTATAATTTAATGCAACCTAAAGATACATTCCAAGCATTCTAAGGTTCAATATTAGATTCGTTCTTTTTAAGTCCAACACTAGAAACTTCATTTTTACTATTTTGTAGAGAATTTTGAGATTAACCAATCCATTTTTTAAACACTCCAGATTTTCCCACATTTTTAAGAAAGCTATTCATCTAATTTAAACTGAAAATAGGCTAGAAAAAATAGAAGTTAGGTTAATCAAAGTAGAATTTAATTTCTTATAAAAATTAATGTACATAAGAGTCTTTAATTAATTATTAAATATAATATAAGATAGATAGTCTTGCTCAGAAAAATTTAACTATTACTTTCTTTTTAGTAGAGTTAATCTAAATATTCTCATAAATCTCATTAATATTTTTGTTATTTATGTGAAATACTAAATGATTCACTGGATAATAAAAGATTTATCTTACATTTTACGAATGATTAGATAATAAAAAACGTTTCTTTTTATTAATTGTTTATGATGTTGGTTGAATTTATTTAATTAGGTTTTGAATACAAACAAGTTAGAGATAAATTTCTTCTATATATATAGTAGCTTTTGTTTAACACCCCAAAAATCAAAAAAATCAATGTTTTTTTCAAAAATCCCAATTCTTTGATTCATCAAATCTTATAAGAATTCAATCTTACTAAGATAGAGTTAATGAGAAAATGAATTAGTAAATTCTAGATATGATTTATGTAAAAATAAAAGAAAACTCTATTTAATATTCTATTTTTTTTTCCTCATTTTTTGTTAAGTAAAGATGTATATATACCTCTTCTAATATTTGACCATAATTTTCTCTGAGTGAATATAATTTAGTTTTGTTTATATTTATTTATAAAAAATATATTAATAAAAGAATAAAATATTACTTTACTGTTAAATACAAACAAGAAAGTAATCTAAGTATGGATTTAACAAACAAAATTTTTCTTTATTATTTTTTGATGATAAATGATTATAGGTTTTTGAAGATAAACTAAGATTTCTAATAGATAGATTAGTATTCAACAAATTTGAATTACTTAATTATTGACAAATAATAACTATAACCAAACTTTTTTTATCTAATAATCATAATAAGGTTCTACTCTTTATTGTTTTAGTTCACTAAGTATTTCTTTTTTAAACCAAATAAACATTATAAATTAGTGTAGTTCATGGGGTGCTGTTCTTACAAATCATAACAATCCATATTAAGTAGTTAAAGTACAATAGTTTAATAAATTGATTCATAGTTTTTGATAAATTAATCAAGATGCGATATAAATTTCTTTCTGAATGTGCCACTCAACGAATGCAAGAAATTTTTGAAATAAGTAAATGAAAAAGAGGTACATTCTATCAAAGAATAATAGTTTAATTAGCATATGTATATGTTGAATACGCTTACAAAAATAGTTAAAAAGCTATAAATACTCCAAAAAAATAGTCTAGTAGGTTTAGATTCAGATATTTTAGGTAATAGTGGTGATAATAGTTCACCATTAGTCAGAAATAAATTTAAAAAGGTAAATGGATATACAAATAACTCTGATTTGACTCCTAAATAAAATGGTAGTAGCAGTAACTAATCTTAGTAAACTCCTATTACACCTTAATAAAAGAATATAAAACAAACTAGATAATAGTTTGAACAATAAAGGATTGTAGATATGGTAGTATAAAGACATTCTTAATACATAGATTTAAAATAACCTGAACTCAAAATATTATTAGAATCATGCAATCTATCTTACTACTATACATAATAAACAGATTTAACTTTAACTCCTAGTGGTCATCAAATATATACTAAATTGTATTCTTTAAAGCTTAAAGTTTCTGTTTTTTATGATAAAATATTAATGGAAGGATAGGAACTTACTTAGAAATGCAACAAAAGTTAATCACAGTAAGATCTTTATTAAAAAGAAATGCGTATCTAATTAGATAAATACATTCCCTTTTTACTTACATCAAAATCATAGAATTTAAGTGATTAGGAATTTTGTAAAAATAACTACATACTCTTTGAAATATTTACACAATAAAGTTCCAAATCTTAATATTTTAAAGAAAAAGAATAAAAGATTCCTTTTGAAGAGTTAATTTCACAAAATCCAATTAACAAAACACTAAAATTTTTTAGAGATGAGGATATGAATTAAAATTCATTAATTATAAAATTTGATCTTGAGTTGCGTACATAATTAATCTATAAGTAAAAGTAATTCTTAGATAGTGTACTTAAAGAATCTTAATACCAAAAAATAGCCTTAGGCTAGGCTAAAGACATTTATCTCAAAAGACTAAGAAAATTTTAATTATCTTAGGATCATTCGGAAATATCATAGGCAAGTTAGAACTCGTTCAATAATCCTGAAAGATAAAATGAAGATGATAACCATTAAAATCCTATGGAGATTTTTTATAGTTTATTTTAAACTATAAGCAGTCCTTCTCATAGCCAAAAGAATCCAAGATCTATTTTTTCTTAACATAACAATTCTTAATTTATTGTTGATTTATAAGAAGGGCAATCTCGATTATCTGCATTTGAATATCAAGAAAGTTATTCTTGCTAATTTTAGAATTAATATATGATGGAGGAGGAAGAAGATGAAGATGACAGCAATCCAAATACTAACTAATAAGAAAAAAATATTGATATAGCTGAAAACAATACAGAACTATTGTAAAATTAGTAAAATTTATAAGTTAATAATGAGAACATTAAAAAAAGATTGATGTAATCAACTGATAATGATTAAGAGATAGACATTAATTAAATTTAAGAGTAACTTAATTAGAGTTAAAAACTATCATTCCCCATATATTAACTAAATGATTCTTTAATAAATGTTCAATAATGCCAATTGGTAATTGAATAAGATGAGAAGTCATCATGTGAAGATTTAGAATTAAAATCTTCAGAAATTTTCCAAAATGATAAAAAATGAAACTAACCGCTTTTAATATTAAATTAAAAATTTTGATTTGTAGAATTTATGAAGTATATTAACTATTTATTCATTCAAATTTACTAATAATTTATAGTAATATAATCAAAGATTTACATAAAAATTTATATAAATTATCAATAACATAGGACAATACATTGATCTACCCAACTTTAATTATTTAAAAAAATTATCATGTCTAAAAATATTCCCATCTATAGTTTCTAGAGTATAAAATTTAAAAAACCAGCCTAGTCTGTTCTGTTAACAAACATATATATTACTCAAATTATAAAAAACATAATATTTTCTAAAGATTTGTTAAATAAATGAAAAAATGTTGGGAATAAAAAAAATATTAAAGTATTTATTATTTATTTAAAAAAGTACAATAAAAAAAATATTCTAATATCATAAAACAAGTTTGAACTATTCTTTAAGAGAAGCTTATTTAATGTTAGAGCAAGATAAGTTAGTATTATTTGATTATCTTTTATTATTTTACTTCGTATAAAAGGTTTACATTTTATCAGTAAACTAATTCTTTTCAGACAAGCTCTCTTTTCTTTCTCTTTCAAATTCTTCACTTAAGTATTCAGCTTGAAGAACAAGCCCATTGATAACCTAATCAAGGCAAGTTATGTCACCTTAATGGCTCTAATGCTTGAAAGCAAATTTGTAAATAACCTCAAGTGCTGAACAAATAAAAGCCTATTCTTCATTCATTGATCTTACACGTCCTACAAGGTTTTAATTCTTTTGTTTCTTCTTCATAATTAAAGTCTTTAAGAAAAATGTATGATTATTTTCTTGAACTAACACACATGGACTTTATTTAAATTCTTCATAGTCATATAATTTAACAGCACTAAGTATTATCTGTAGTAATAAATTATTTAGTTTTTTATATTAATCAGTAGGGGATTTTTTTTGATCCTATGTTAGTTTCTTTAAAATAGTAAACGGGTTGAGCTCAGCTTTTGCAACAGATTCAAGTTCATCTTTAACTTTTAATAATGATTCTAAAATTAAATCGAATTTATTTGAATTTTCTTTCTTCATCTCTTTATTTTGTTTTTCAATTTAACTATGATTATTATCTTAAGCTCCTTTATCTTTCACCAACTCCATATTTTCACTAATCCTTTATCATTGAAAGAAAATTCAAAATTTTGGCAATAAAATCAAATGGTCAATAAATTAAGAAATATAATTTACATATTTGCTGAACTATTGCTATTATTGCTTTATTCATCTTAAGTTGATGTATTATCTTCAGCAATATTCCTTTAGACAAACCCATTAGATTTTACTTCAGCTACATATAGCTCATCTGAAGAAAATATAAGAAAATCCTATTCTTATTCATCCTCATCATAAGATTCCTAAGATTCACTTTCTGGGTTATCTTAAAAAGACTGAATGATCATATTAACTATTGTTTCACAGCAGCTTTCTTTTGCTTTTTATTTTGATGATTTTATTTCTCCTAAAATACTAATTTCATTACCCTTTAGCTCAAATTGGAAACTGTGATTACCATCTTTGACAGGTTAAGGTATCTCTAACAACTTTAGAGGTTCAAATTAAGATAGCTTTTAAATGATTTCATACACTACTGAAACCCTATTTTTATCGTTAGATATGATAATCTTATTTTTCTTCGTTGAGGAGGGTGGGTTTAAATTCCCATATTCATCTTCTATTATTACATGAAATTAGCAATCTTCAAAGAATTTTTTAATACCAGTCTTCTTTTAAATAGCAGCTTCTTATTTTTTTCTCATTGAAGATGCTTATCCAATTAATTCAGATATCATTTATGTTTTCATTGAATTAGGTTGCTCTGTAAATTATTTTCTCTTCTCAGCAAGAAAATCTAGGAATTCTCTAAATAAGGACTCATCAAAACTACTTTAAATTATTTTTCTCATCCTCTCACACTTCTACTAGAAGAATTAGCAATCTACACATTCACGATAATAAGCTGGGCTGCACAATTCTCTAATTAAGTCTTATAAAATAGAGATAACCATTTCTGAATCATTAATACCTATTACTTTGTTTTTGATACTTAAGAAATAAGTATAAATATCATCAGTGCTTATAACGAAGGTACTAAATTTTCTAACAATCTCTTATTAGAATTAACTAATATCAATTGGAATCTCACTAGTTACATGGCCAGTTTAAACATTTACATATTTATCAAGTACATGCACCCACCCGCTATGCTTTAGAAAGCTTTCTTTTAATTCTTACTAAACCTTAACTAAAGAATTCTTGTCATTTAACTAGCTGGCATTATATGAATCTTTAGTTTTTTGAGTTGATTATTGTTTTTGGATCATTTGCCTTTACTCCTTAAAATTTGTAATTTAGCTAGAATTTATTACTAATATCGTATAATATCTTTTCTTGATATCAACTAAAAAATAATCTAAATAATTCATCTATCTGATTAAGATTGATTGCCTACAAATTATTAGAAATATTTTCAATTTTAAAATTACAGTTTAATACTGGTTGTAGCAAAGATTCTTTGCTAGCTACAAGATAAGATCTAGAACAAAATAGCCAATAATCAACATTATGTAAAAATTATGTTTTCTTTCTTCGATCCACATATCCAAATGTTTTAAATTTATAATTACTCTTGACCCAGATGAAATCTCTACTATGCATAATCAAAATCTTTACAATTAAGTATGAAAAAATAAATAAATTATATTAATTAGGATATTTCTTCTTATAAAAAAATAATATTGTTATTTAATAATTATTCTATTATTTAATAGTTTTTTTTATGTGGAATCTATTCATTTAATTTATTATAATTTTTTTATGAGAATTAATTTTAATAATTAAAATATTTAGTTTTGGAAGGGGTGAAAATAAAACAGTAGGAGGAGATATGAAATATTTTAAATGAAAATATATAATTGCATTTAATTTTAATTGAGTTTAAACTCTTTTTATAAAGAATGTAAACATAATAAAATTAAATTCAACAATAAATTATTATTAATTAGACTGTAAAGTCTAATGAAGGTATTCTAAAATAACAATAATTATTATTTATGGGATAATATAACAACAAATTAATGGTTTTCTAGATATATTTTTAAAGATTAATTATTGAATGTTAACCTATTAATAACTCCTTTATCAAGTGATTGATAAGATAATTATAAACCCCAAAAAAGAAAGAAAAAAAATAAAGTTTGAACAATTAAATTATTATAAAATTAGAAGTCAAATCATACTAAGTATGATAAAAAGCATAATTAGAGATGTTGCAGCTGATTTAAAATCTCCCGTTTTAACAATGTCACCAGAATCTATTCCTATAAAAGAAGATTATGTGCTAGACTAGAGGAGATTCAGTAAGTGGCTATCTTTTTCTAAAACAGAATACTCATAAAATTAACTAGAAGATATTAGATAACTTAGTATTTGGGACCAATTAAAGAAAGCTCGATAAATAAACGCAGAATAGAATTAAAGATTTTTTCTAGAAAACTAATCATACTTCATAATAAATTGCCTAAGCTTTGTCATTCAGACCATATATGCTTATATAGAATTTGAATAGGTTTGGGCAAGAATTAACTTAGGAATATTTATGAGTATCCTTAATTTAGTAGGTCTTATTTATCATTTAACACTTATTCCTGTAGTATAGGGGAAATTAGCCAAAGAAGTAAATTAATCTGGAGATATTAAAAAATAAATAATATAAAATCATTATAAGAAGAATAAAAAAGTGAAAGTATTCTACATAATTCTGGTATTTTTAAATACTTTATTGGCTGTAGAATTTGAGTTTTTAAAATTTGTGGAAAAAGAGAATCAACCTTAAAATCATTTACTTTAAATGTCTCTCGGGTTTACTAAATCTTCTATAGAGAAAGGATATTTTCAATATATAACAATTTATTCTGTCTGCTTTCTGTATAGCTTATTCTATTTACCCAAGCAAATTACTGTTATTGATGATAACACTATAAGTCTACTTTAAATAGTTGGATTTTCTTACTTTTAAATGAGGTAAAACTTTAATTGATAAAGGAATTAATAAATTTCTAAAGATCCTTTGTGTTTGGGATTGTTGATAGAAATTGAGAGAGAGTGAGTAATTTTGAGAAAAACGAATAATTTTGAAGAGAGTATTTCTAATTCCTTCTATTATCTACATAACTCTAACTAATAAATCTGTAAATTAAAATTTTTCTCATAAACACAATTTCAAAAGAAATAATAACTCTATCTTCTTTATTAATTAATTAATTATTGTTTCTGACTGAAATTTATTAATAGATTTTATTAGGCATTCTAATCTCTGGTCATAAACCCTACACAATTTAACTCATTAGATTATTATTTTTTCCTTTATAAATGCCTATTTTTTTCAAAGTTTATTGAACTTAAATTCTTTAATATTATTACAGATACTTAATTTGTATTGGCAAAGCAGATTATTGGCAGCTCTTATACTCCTCAATTATTGTTTTTTCTATGCTTTATAAAAAATCTTTCTGGGATTATTTTACTAAATAATAAATTGAAAGAGAGATAACTGGTCAGATAAAAAATGGATTAATAAGAAATTTAAAAAGTTTCTATAATAATGTGTTCGAATTGCTTCCGTAAGGCATAGCTATTATTGATTCTGAAAAAGATTTAGTTTTTAATAATTCTTCTATTCAAAATCTTCTCGACTGCAAATCATCTTAAATCGTTCAATAAATATAGAGTATTATATTAAAGAAAAAAGAAAATAAAGATGAGAGTAATTTAAATTCAATGATAAACCCTTAAAGCAATATAGTAAATAATATCTCAGATTTACCTGTTAATATAAAAAAGAGTCCTTCTGCACCAGATTGTTCGCATATATTAGATGCTTATTCTTATTAAAATGGGAAAAAATGGTCTTATCTGGATAATTAGGAAATATACCATCAAATTCCTATTCTTGCTTAAAAAAGGAATAGTAAAAATAGCATCAAAAGTACAATACCTTAAATCTAAAGAATTACAAAATAAGGTGGAGTAATCTAGCAGAATGGAAAAGAAGTATAACAATATGAGAACTTGGAGCAAGTCATAAATGAGCTATTACAGTTTGGATAGAGAAACAAATATAAATAAAATATTAAAAAACGAGTTAACACTGTATTTTAAGAAACAATAAAATAGCAGTAATAATTAATAGAAGGAGATTAGCAAAATATATAATTCTCAGATGATTCTGTTAGTATTTAATACAACAAAGGTTCAAGACATTTTCTTTTAAAGGTATAGATTATTATTATTATTAGAATATTTTAATCGTCCATTACCTTAAATTAAATAATAGAATTAGATTTATTTCAATTTATTTTATAATTAATAGATATTTATCTGTGAGTATTCTATACAATTAAATTCAACAAAAAAGGAAAATATGGATGAAGTAGACTTTGTAGAACCTGTTTTATTAGTAATTTTAGAGGATATTTCTGATTAAGTAAATTTTTTTTAAAAAGGTGATTCTAAGTAATCTAATATTTTTAATTAGATCTTAAAAAAGGAATTGGAATTGATCACAAAATTCAGAATGAAAATGTTAACTAGTATCTCTCATGAGTTAAAGACTCCTCTAAATTTCTCAATAAATACTTTATAAAATTTAAATGGTTAAATTGATGATAATATTTATAAACATGAGATATCACCAGCACTTGCTTGCAACAAATACCTCTTTAATGTATTTAATGATATTTTAGATTACTCGACTATAGAAGCAAAGAAATTTTAATATAAGTTTCAATCTTTTTCTTTAAAAGACATATTATAAGATTGCTTAGAAATCATGGATTTTTAGTCTAAATTTAAAAATATTTAAATGATACTAAACTATGACTAAAATATTTCAGAAAAGATATTTTCAGATCCTTCTAGAATAAGATAAATAGTACTTAATTTATTAAGCAATGCAATAAAATTTACTTACAAAGGAAGTGTTACCTTGAGTGCCGAATAAATTGAAGAAAACTAAATCTAAGTAAGTTTATTAACTTTTATTTATCTTACACTCTATTTGACTGGCACAAATCCAAATAGCTCGAATTTAATAAAATACTTGAAATTATAACTTAAATGTTTGAATTTATATATTCCACTAATATTTTACAAACAATTTATAATTCTGTAAATCCAAAATTTAAATCCTAGACTAATAAATAATCGCAATTATTGAAGTTTTTAATTTAGTTTAAGTAGATAAATTCTCAAAAACGAAAAAAATGAGAGAGATTATGCCAACAAAAAGCAATTTACTACTTAGATTAATTCAATTAGAAGAGAAATAAAAACTAGATCTAAGAAAAAGAAGTTAATTTAATTATAGGAATAGTAAAGTCCCTAGATAAATAAGAAAAAACTAGAAGATACAACTTTTTTAAAATGATTTTTAGATAAATAGTTATTATCATTCAAATAAGAGATAGTTTTTATGATTTTAAGTTTGTTAATGATTTAAAATTTTAAGAATTTTATTTAAACTTTTAAAAGATTAGTGTGTAAGATACTGGCATAGGAATTAATAAGGAAAACTAAAATATTATCTTTAATCTTTGTGGAAAAATTTAATTTTTGAAATAAAGTGATAAATATTAAGTAAATACGCAAGGTATAGGGCTTGGTTTAACTGTATCCTCATAAATAGTTAAAGGGTTAAGCTCACGCTCTAGGGATATTAAATTAGTTTCTGAGGTTGATAAAGGATCAAGATTTTCATTTTTAGTATAAAATTATGCAAACTGTATTCCAGTAATATAAGATAGCTCTGTACCATTCATTAATTCATAATAATAAATTATTGTTTAAAATGTCGATGAAGAGATCGAAGTGAACCAATTACCTCTTTCTAATCCTTTCAAAAGCAATTATAGATCTTCATCTAAATATTTAGATAAATTAGATGTTCATGTACTTTAAATGTAAAGTTCAATTTAAAAGCCAGCTTTATTTATTGTTGACAGTTGTGATATTTCTAGATAGCAATCTATATAAGATCTAGATATTTAACTCCCATAAGCATCTTTTAATCCTAAGTTTAAAGAATTAAGTGGTGATGATGAAATGTTTATATCCGTTGATAGAGTGATAAATCTAAAAGAAGAGGAATACACAAAATCCCCTTTTAGCTAATTTCCTTCGTTAACAAATAATGATATATCTTAAATACACAGGCCTTTAATTAATGAGATTACTTGTCCAGATACTTCAAACTTAAATATAAATCAATCAAACGTGTCTCTATAACTAGATATATAAAAATCAATCTGTAAATGTATCCCTTACCTATATATAGATGATAATGAATTTAACCTTTAAATATTAAAAAATATGATTAAAAAGCTCGGATTTGAGTGTGATGTAGCCTTAAGTGGATAGATAGGAATTGATAAAATAATCTCTCGTTTTAAAACAAATAAATGCTGCCCTCACTATTAAATGATTTTCTGCGACATAGATATGCCAATAAAAAACGGGTATGAAACTACTACTGATATTCTTAATTTTTATAAATAATAAAAAGTGAAAAATACCTTAATACCAATAATAACTGCATGCACAGCATTAAATTTTCCAGATTTCTAAACAAAATGCTTTGAAACTGGAATGAAATTCTTTTTACCAAAGCCTGTTGATATTAATTCTCTAAAAGAGATTATATTAAAAGAAATATGATTCTATTAAATTAAATATGTTACTATAAAAGTAAATTAATAATAATGCTTGACCAATTTACTACCTACCAATTACTAACATTTTAGATAAATAAATTTATATTAACTAGCCTTTTTTATTAAAGGACTACTCTAAAACAATTCTAAATATGTAAACATTTATTTGCTTTGATTTTGTTTTAAAAATAATATAAAAAATATTTAAAAAATTGAGAAATTTTGATTGATTCAGATAAATAAATAAATAAAGGAAAGGGATGGTGAAATATTCCTAATTTGGTAATATTTAACTAACAGAATAAATGAATAAATATACATACAGACATACAAAAATAGAGAAAATTCAGAATTGAAATTTTCCATAATAGTGAGTGATAAATAATTCAAATGTGGCTTTATTTTGCATAAGAAAGTGATTACATTTTAGAGAGTGTTTAAACATATTAAGTCATCTTGTTTATTTAATTAATATATAATAATTATTAGGTATCTTCGTTCGAGACTGTATTTAGTTAGTGTTCAATATTTTATAAATTTAAATTATTTTATATACTATTTATATAATTAATCAACTAATCAATCAATAATCAGATCAATCAATCAATAATCAGATCAATCAATCAATTAATCAATTAGGTCCAACTTCTGTCATTCCTGGTACGAAACTCATACCATTGAATTAATCGTTATAGTTCTTTAAATTACTAGGTTATACAAATGAATCAATGGGAGCTATTTCATAAAATTATTTTTCATAAAATTTAAAAATGGATCTTTTTTAAGTTTAAATTTTACCTTCAGAAATAAATTCTTCATCAAAATAGCTAACATCTGTATCGTTCTTTAATTGAGGAACAAAAGGAGCAGGGATCTTTTTAATTAAAACAAAAATAAGATTATTTTTTATCTAACAAAATTATAAGTATGTTACCCTTTTATTTAAAACATCATCAAAATTAATTTTATTAAACCAAGGATGTTCTTTGATATCCTTAGTACCATTCACATAGCCTAATCTTTCAGAAGGATCTTTTTTCAATAATTTAAGGATAATATCCATACATTCTTTAGAAAGAGGGGTAGATGAAGGGAATCTAACATCTTTTTCGGCAATTAATTGGAACATAACATTCTAGTTATTGTTAAAGAAAGGAGGAATACCAATAACCATTTCATATCTATATTATGATAGTTTTTATTATATAAATATCAACAGAAATATAATTATATTGTTTACATTAAAATACCAAGAGCCCAATAATCAGCAGTTCTATTGTGTCCTTTTTAATTGATAATTTCAGGTGCTTAATAGTATCATAAAAGATTAAGATTAAGATTTTTTAACATTATAAAATAAGGTTTACATAAATAATCTGGAGTTCCAACATATGAGTATGTTAATTTCCCCTTTTCTAGTACTTTTGCCAAGCCAAAATCGGTAATTTTAACATAACCATCTTAGTCTAGCAAAATATTTTCAGGCTTTAAATCTCTATAAATAATATCTTGATTGTGGAGATAATCTAAGGCTAATAAAATTTAAGAAGCATAGAAAAGAGCACGCTATTCCTTGAATTTCTTATCTTTTTTTAAATGGAAGAACAGTTCTCCACCTCTAACGAATTTCATTGCAAAGAATAATTTTTCTTTTGTTTAGAATGCATATTCTAAGTTGACTAAAAATGGGTAGTTAACCTTTAAATGATTAAATAAAAATCAGTTAAGATAATAATATCAATCAGTTTATTAATCCCTATTATTTTCAAAATAAGTTTGTTTGTTTGCTTACTTGCTCTAATATTTTTCTTTCTGTTTTAGTGTGCTCTATTTACTCTCTCTCGATAATGTCTTCTTTACGAATAGATTTGATTGCATACAATTCAGAATTGTCTTTCTTTTAGCAAAGCATAACCTATAAAAATCATATAAGTATATTTATTATTAGTTCCATCAAAATAGTAAAAATATATCATCAATAATAGCAATAAATCTTACCTTACCAAAAGCACCACGACCAAGTACTTTAATTAAGTGGAAGTCATTGATTGAGAGTTTGGCATCTATTTTTTAATTAAAAGCATTAAATATTCTTAACTACCGAATTTTCTAATTATATTTATAACATTATTTGTAAAAATATTTACTTTAATCATTTCTAGTGAAGACCAAATCAGATTTACCCTTAGCATTTTCATTATCATTGATAGTTTCGGGATCTACCAACTGTTAGAAAATAAAATTTATTTTAATAATAGGAAACAATAAGCTATTTCATAAGTTGAGCTATCAAATAGCTGCTTATAATATTCTAATATGAAATAGAGTTTTTACATCGGGTTGATCAGTTGGAAGATTACTTCTTTTCTTTTTAGCATCTATTTTAGTTGTGCAATAAGCCATCAATACCATATCATCCTTTTATATATAATAAAATGGTTTTTAAAAGGTTTTCTCATAGATTTAAGTTAATTTATTAGAAAGAAAGAAATGTAGGGTGGTAAAGAAAAGCTTACTCTATAGTAGAAAGCCATTTTCTTCTAAAGAAGATTACAATAAGCATAGCAAAGAACTTCAACAATTTTGTGTCTAAAATCATCGCTTTAAAGGAGATAATCGTGCTCATCTGGAACATGGATGACAAACTATGAACCAAAACGAGATATAGTAACACCAAAAATTTTATTTAGTGGAATCCTACGCTTAATTCTCACTGAAACTACTTTTGAAAGCAACTTTGATAAAAATTTGGCAGGTGATATATTATATACTGCCTTATCAGTGATGCATAAAATTCTTTCTTGCTTTTTGTTAACATGATTGTACTTTTACACCAGAGTACTCAACAATACTTTTTCTAATATTCATAAATAATTAATTAATTAATGAACTCATTTTTGAATAATTGAATGTAATTCTATCTCATTGACAGAAACTTAAACTAATTTTGTTATTCGCTATTTCTTAATCCTTTTACCTCCCTTTTCAAATTTATCACAAATTGATTTATCTGTCCCAACATTCTCTCTATCTAAAGGACTTTTATCCATCTCTATTACTTATAATATTAAGCTTTTTGAAAACCTTCAATTAATTGATTTTATATTTTTGATTTTTTGTTTTTTGATAATAACTATTATTTCGTATTACTTTATCAATTTGATAATTCTTAGAGTTAGCTTAATAATGAATGAATGAATGATTGATAGATTGATTGATTATCTTCTAATAAATACTATGATCAAAAATATATTCTTTCATTTAGTTGTTACCCTCAAACCACACAGAAAATAATTAACATATTAGTATCAAAGATTAATAAGTCTTATTTTCTTTTGATCTCCATAAATTTTTTTGTCAGGGAGTCTAATCCCACCAGATAGAATTGGATACTATTTAATCCACATAATGAAGTTACTTGGTAAATACAAGTAAAAATTGCTTAATTATTTATATATTCTTCTATTTAGATATTTAAAGATAAAAAATAATAAAAGATAAAATCAATAATTGATCTTCCTTTACTTTAAATTAATAATATTTTTAGAATATCAAAAACAATATTTGCCTGGTTAGTGAGCTTTGAACATAAAATTAAATTGTCTATTATGAAATTTAAATATATAAACCTGTTATCAATAATAATATTAATAAATTAATAAAAACTAATAAAAATTTTATCTATTCCTAAATTATCACAACCTAAATATTTATAGACATGAGTTTAAAGGTATTTTTAGATTTATTTTTATTATACATATCAAAATAGAAGCTTACTTGTAAGCATTTTAAACTAAATAAATTATTTATTGATAATAAAATTGAATGTAATACATTTTTCTAGATAATATTACAATAAATTATCAAAATAATGAAAATTTTAATTCTAATAATAATAGGAATGAGCTTTAATTTGTAATATTGGTAATTCGAGAATGTTAGAAACCAGAACTGATACAAGAAAACTAATATGATATTCTTAAAATTCAATCTTTTTTGACACATGGTAGATATTAAAATAAATAACTAAACTCCTTCTAGTGCTTCTAGTGAGTATTTTATATTAAAAAATTAGGTTTCTTCATTCGTTTTGAATATATTTTATTATGAATAGTTGAATCAGAAAAAATTTCTTTTTTCATAAAATAAAAATCTTGGAGTAGAATTAATATTATAATTTTTCTTAAAAGGAAGAAAAAGGTTTGCCAATAAGTATAACAATCTCTTATATTTTTGAAACCCTATTTACTAATTTTATTATTAATTGATGAATTATGTCTTAAATTAAAATAGGGACAACAATTATATTAAGAACTATAAGTTTAATAAATATTTTTACTTAATTAAATTATTCATTTTAAAATCTTTTAATTATTTTTTAAATCTCTTTAATGAAATAAATCTTAGAGTAGTGTTAGAACTACTTTAGACTTTATTACATAAAATAAATAAATTTTACAATAATTATTTGTTATTTTCTTACTGCAAAAATAGTCATTCTATTCATCAAGCTCTATTAACTTAATTAAAATAAAAACCCTTATTTTTAATAGCATAAGGGTATTCTTTTTCTATTATTTATTTATTAATATAAAATGGGGTTGGGGTTGGGGTTGGGGTTGGGGTTGGGGTTGGGGTTGGGGTTGGGGTTGGGGTTGGGG